>VMOF01000013.1:8462774-8517774 GCA_011764245.1 Trialeurodes vaporariorum
CTATTTGAGCAGCGCGACGTAGTGTCCGCGACTCAAACTAATCAATTTTGGAATCATCTTACTCAGCACACTCGATAATGTGGAGTGCTGATGGAAGGAGGCCTTATCAGTGGCGTAGCGTGCAATGTGACAACGCTGTACTTTCTCCATTCAAACCCATTAAAAATATCGAACTATATGGTGTTCGGTGAACACTTTATAGAATTCGATTTTTTACATGGGCTTCGTTGGCCAAATCACAACGTTGCCAAATTGCACGCTACGCCACACCATGTTCGATGTGGCCGAATTAGCTAGGCATAAATCCATTTATCGGAAAAAATGCCCAAAAGTATGCTTTCCTGTGTTTTCTTGGTCAAGAATTCTGAAAATGATGTTATTTTTTCAAAATCTTTTCATCCAAAATGGCGGATTCTAAAATATCTCTAATAGTGTAACTTTTTTCAAAAATTTTACCTTCATAGACGATTATTACTACCTCCAGCGGTTCAAAAAGTCAAGTTTTTATCTCAAGTAGTCTTTCTAATCTGCAGAAGCGCGTGAAAGATGAGTACAGTACAAAAAGGTTGGATTGGGGGGGGGGGGAGTTATAAACCTGTCAATACTAATTGAATGGTGAACAATTGATTTTTATCATTTAAATCTCTGCAAATTAATCGATATTTAAGTAGGAAAATTATTATTGATCGATGAGTTAATTATGTTAGAAAAGGAGCGAAACTATGATGGCTAAATCGCTGACTACGTCGCATTTTCATCACCGTGAACCTGATCTGAAATACGAAATAATCAGCAGCGTAGCGTGCAATCCGGCAACGATGCAGTTCGTCCGTATAAACCCACAAAATAGATCGAGCTCTTGGGTTTTCGGTGAACACCTTCGCATTCGACCTTCTACGTGGGTTTAAATGGACAAAATGCCACGTTGCCAAATTGCACTCTTCGACACTGGAAACAAAGGTTTAATTTGTACAGCAATTTGGCAACAACGGATCTTCCTTATTTAAAACTATGTAATTTTACCAATACTTCAGGAGGTAAATGAATATTTCATCGATCATTGATCGACGTGTTTAATGTTGGAGAAGAAGCGAAAATATGTTGGCTAAATCGCTGACCTCGCCTTTTTTTGCACGAAATTGGTATTTCGGAGAGTGATTTTGATATCGGAAAAAATTGATTACCTGCAGGCTAGCAAAAACTAGCAGCTGATATATGCCTTATGCAGGAATCAATGACTGATAGGTTAGGGAACACTGTGTCTAGGCACAATCAGAACGTGACTGAACGTGACACGAGACTTATGAGCACATTTATTTATGAAAACTTGCAAATTTTGAGTAAAGTTATAGCATTTTTTCGAAAAAACTTATCACATCTAAAAAATCGCTTTTTTTAAAGTACAGCCATGAAAAAGTACGTCACTTACCCTCAAAAACGAGGGATCATCTTCATTGAATCTTAATGAATTAGCCGCTTATCACCACAGTGTCACAATCATGTCGTGTTTACAGTTGTAACCACACGGATTAAACCTACCTCAGAAGACGGAGCTTGCGCGCTGCATAACAGATGCTTGTCTTTCGCTTATCAGAGATCTTAGGATTGAAATATTTTAAAGGCACACTCTCTAAGTTGTAATGCATCAACCTGTGTTGCCAAATCTCGATTTTTAAACTTCAAATATTGATTTATGTCCAGTTAATTTGGCCAAATCGAACATAGTGCGCCACTGGGCATTATACTGCTGGGAAAAAGGCTAAGGAAAATACATGTTTAATGACTATCTATGACTGAGTCCATTTGAACCCATGTGTAAGGTCGAATGCGAAGGTCTTCACCAAACACGCACTAGTTCGATCTTTTTCATGGGTTTAAATGGACGAACTGCAACGTTGCCAAATTGCACGTGCTACGCCACTGATATAACCCGCCAACCTCCAAGCTATGTGTATTGTGTACTTTGCTGTATTGTGAAACGCTTTTCTCTGAAACCAAACTGGAGGTTTGATGAAAACTTACGCTTTGATCAGAGTTTGAGGACCTTCCCGGTGCCCCGTCAAGAATGAAACTTTTATTTACACCCAATGGCGGATATATAGGGTAGTTCAAGGATTAACCCCCCCCCCCCCTTCGTGATGCCTAAAATGTTGCCCTTCTTTTTTACAGAAAACAGCCCAAAAGTGTTTCCTGGGAGCTGATTCTGCTTTTCTGGACGATATGAGACGAGCTAGGTGGTATCGACTTATCTCATTGGTTTAATAGGCGTCACATGACAGGTATACGGAATGGACGAATTAGTCATTTCCGTCTAAAATAAACGACTCAAATGACTGCGAATTTGTCACGTGACTCCGTTTAAACCAATGGGGATGATTCATTCTCGCTATTTCGTCTCCTCTTGTCCGAAAGAGCAGAACCAGCCCCCTGGAACACTTTAAGTTTTAAAAATCCATTTTCACACTCTAAAAGTGCAAAACATAGTTTCAAGAGCGCAATTTCAGAATCATCGCTAAAATATAGTTTGTCACCTACCAGACGCATATTCACCCTCTGACTTCCACTCTTGCCTTCTTTTCCGACTGAAAAGTTAGGTTCTTAAAGTACACTTGGAACTTTGTTGGATTGTTAAAAGTTTTTAGGAACAACAGAAAAATGTCCATATTTTTGGATCAAGTGCGTTTCTCTAATTAATTAGGTTTATTAATAAATACTTTTCGCAACATTCACACGAATAAAAATGCCCTTTTCTGAGTTTGTCTCACAAAGTAATAGCTCACAAAGACTCTTAGCGTCTTCCAAACTCAACGATCCAAAGAAAGATCGTCAATTTGGCATCGGTGACCTGAAATCCTCCGCAATCTGTAGAATTGCCAACCTGACATTTCTAAAATTCAAACTTGACCTTGACCAAAACACGTCCCAAACGGGTTTATTGGTTTTGTTGACTGTTGGTTGGTGAACAGATGACACACCATCTATCTTCAAATAACTTTGCAGGTTGATGAATGACGGACCGTCCAATCGCCCAGTTGCTTTGGCGAACGGAATATCAACCAAGCATGCAACGCAACGGTTGGCTCACCTGCCGTTTTGTGGCGGATTTCGACTCATCGATGCCAATTTGACGATCCCAATTTTGAGCGTGTACGAAGGCCTTTACGATTCCACGCCGCGAACAGCTCTAGCATATTTATTTATTTTTATTTTTATTTTACAATTTTTGTACAATGATGCCATTAATTAATAGCTGTGGTACAAGTCAAATTACATGGTTACATTATACGGTGCATTACAAATTACGTACTGTGGTACAAATCAACAAATCACAGTTGTTACAGTTAAATTTTTACAGTTGTTATTTTGTAGCTAGCATTTATAAATTCTTTTAGATCATAGAAAGCTTGTTTAATTAGGAGAGAATGAAGTAGTCGGAAAAAAGTTGAGAAATCCCCATTTCTAAAGTGTTCTTTGACTGAGGGTGGCAGGGCATTGAAAAGTTGAATAGAAGAGAATTTGATGTTGGATTCAGAAGTTACTAGAGTGATTTTGTGATTTTTTATGTTATTATGCCGACTATTATAAGAATGCTTTGGGACCAGGTCATCCGGCGTTAACATGCCATTACCAACTGCATAGCTGATGCACTCTAAGATGTACAGTGAAGGGATGGTAAGCAGCTCATATGCACATGCATGAATATTTTTCTTTTCGGAAGAATGAGGAATGGAGTAAGTTCCTTCTGAAATGAAATCTTTTTACTTCTCATTTTGTACTGAAACGTGAAAGGCAACGAGGTACCTATAGCATAGCAATAGACAGGCTGATACAAGTTATGAGTCCTATCTCAAAGTGAGGTAGCGTTGTGGTGGTGGTAGTGAGGTAGAGCTCGTTTCAGAAGTGTAGGCGCACCTACACCATAATTTTGGGCGAATTTTAAATTTTCATTCCTTAAAATCCAAACAAAACTTGCCTCCGACTTCAAACATTTAATTTGAAAACGTTCCTCCATGAAAAGCAAAGGCTCAGAATCATTTTCATTTTATAACATGAGAAACAATGATGAAAAATTCCAAAGATTATCGGTCTAGGTACGCCTACACTTCTGAAACGACCTCTAGTGCGTTAGAGTGAGTTAGTGTGTTAGCCACATTTTGTTTTAACCTCAAACATATACAATTATAATTAGTTCAGTTGAACTTAGTTTGAAACGAAATTGCAAGTGTTCCATTGTGAGAGTGGTTATCTGGCCACAGAAGTCCAATTTTGCTATGCTGTAGGCTGATTCTCCGTGTCTAGCTCGTAAGAGTCGAAACGAGATAAGCGAGATCTATCTCGTGCGCAAATTGAAACCACGAGACGACTCGGGGTCATCTCGTCTCGTCTCGTGAAATGAGCAGAAGCAATAACCCTCTGGCCAAGGTATGCAATACTCAATGCACCGTATACTTACTATTCAACACATGAATTAGGTGCGTTGCGTGCGGCATATCCTGGCGTGGGTACGCAATACGCAATGCAGAGTATACCTACCATTCAACGCATGCTTCATGTGTCGCGTATGTTGCATATCCACAATATACCTATCGTACCATTGAACGCATGTAAGTACTTCACTTCAAGTTAAATCCCAAGAAATTGATTGCTACTCACCTTAGAGAAATTCAAAATCTATTTTTTTTTTTTGTTTGTTTTGTTTTGTTCTGTTTTTTTTTTTTTTTTTTTTTTGAGGCGAAGAGATTGATGGGTCAAAAATATTACTTCATCGGATTAAAATAAACGGAAAAATATGATTTTGAAAGAAAAATTATCGGTAGTTTTTTGTCGTGTTTTGCACTCTTCGTACTGCAGGTTGGGTCGAGTGTGTGGTGTGGCCCGTTGTTTTTTGTGTCCAATTTTTCTTGTTTTAGTTTAACGCTGATGGTTCTAAATGAATAAACAATTCGTTTCTTGAAGGGAATATGCCCTAATTTCAGGAAGAAACCCGAAGATTTAACGACAAATACACGAACAAATACGGAGTTTAGAGGCTCACTATCGGACGTGACGGAGGAAAAGGTTAAATCCGTAATTTTACTTTCAAATTCTTATTCTTCTGCAGTGTTGCCAGATTGGGGCGAAAAAGCCGTACGTTTTACATTGATTTAAATGGGGACGATACGGCTTTTTACCCTCGATCTGGCAACATTGTTCTTCTGTTAATTTTTCGATTAAGTTATATACAAGGGGTGTCCCGAAAGTAGTGAGACTGATGCTGTAACTTTTGAAGAAAACAAGCTATCGACCTGATCTTGGTTGCGCGTGAAAGACCAACTTATTAGCTTTTGATTGAGCCCACGATGAGCAAAATCGGTCAACAATTGACCGAGTTATGGCACTTTGAAAATAAAAAAATGTTGACCCCCCTACGGTTTTTTTAATGAAATGTATTCTTACCGGAACTGCCAAGTTTAAGCTTCGTCTGCACTTCCCTCCGATTCTCCTGCCAAGTCCTTTTCTTTTTCATAGTATCGACCATTGAACTGGATACATTTCCTCATTCGTTCCTGCCACTTCACTGTCATGTTATTTTTTTTTTTTAAATTCGACCGTTGAAATCGTGGTGAACAATTTTTGAACCTCGGATTGAATCTCAGCTTTCGATTTGAATACGCGACCGCGGAATGTTTTTTTAAGAACCGGAAATAACCAAAAGTCACAGGGCGCAAGATCTGGACTTTAGGGTGGATGACGGATGTTCTCACAATCAGTTCCATTTCTTCGTTTCGGGCGTTTCCGAGAATTGTGCATCCATAATTCCATAAGGACATCCTGTTGTCGATGCGATCGGTTGATGAGCGTTATCAGTCTGATTGCTATGACAGCAGCGTGAATTAGATAAGATAACCACTTAAAGGTGTTGCCATCTCATGTCCTGATAAATAATGTACGGGAAAATCCCATGCTTCACTTTTCGCTACGAAAAAGTATTCGTTTAAAAACCGTAGGGGGTCAACATTTTTTTTATTTTCAAAGTGTCATAACTCGGTCAATTAAAAACCGATTTTGCTCATCTTGAGCTCAATCGAAAGCTAATAAGTTGATCTTTCAAACGCAACCAAGATCAGGTCGATAGCTTGTTTCGTTCAAAAGTTACAGCATCAGTCTCACTACTTTTGGGACACCCCTTGTATTTGTATTACCCACCAATGTCTTCGTTATATAGCCTCAAATAATATAATTTGAATTTCCTGAATGCGAGGAACAGTAATTTTCTTGGATTTTGACTTTAAATGAGGTAAAGTTGAAAGTGCCTTGTTAATTCTTCATAAGAGCGATCTCAAGGGGACCCAGGCTTTCGCCAGCCAATTAGAGGCTTACTTTTCGATATCGCCAACCTGCCACATTCTCCTATAGTGTTTTGTTGGGACTCTTGTTTACTCTTTGGTCGTGCTGCACCGAAAGCCAGCAGTTGGCAGTGGCCGCCGCTGGTTATTGGTTGAAATCAAAGACATTATATCATGTAGACGGAGTGCATCCTATACCGTAACATTGAGCTGGGCGAGGCAAACTTACCGTACACTACAGTAGGCAGACAGGCAAGTCCACTGTTCGAAATTGGGTGAGGAACCTTCAACTGCGGTGACAACCAAACGAACATAACCTCTTGATCCAAACTTACTACTTTATAAAAATCGAGATCGAAGATGGATGAAACACTATTTAATGACAATCATTTTGACAACAGTATGATATAAGTTCAAAAGAAGCTTCAAATAACTTACAAAATTGAACATAGTGTGCAACTTTCATTCACTCTCAAAATGGCATTGGTTTGTTTGTCACCAGTTTTACCAAAGATTATTACCTAAAAGGATTATTAATTTAAGTTTTGATGCAACCGTTGAGAAGGCTAATGACTGGTGAGTATTTTTGGTGAATATGCGATATGCGATGTACCGCAAGTTTATATCAAAAGGTAGATTGGGGGGGGGGGGGGGAGACTTTCCTTACACCCTGTACGTTAGTTCCGCTCAGTTTATCAAACATCGCACGTATTTGGTGTGTTGCGAGTCGTATATTCTGGCCATGGTATGCGTTGAGTCTCTTGATGGAATTATTGTCTAGAGAGTTCCACCTCGAAGCTTTTAATGCATGTTGACAAGAGTCGATTTAGTCAACTGCCTGCGGGCCGATCCTTGAAATTCACGAATTTTGGGTAGACTGAATAAGAATGGAAAACGTTGATTGGTGGAGACGAGTCACGAGGTTGCCCAGTCTAATCAAAATACGGAATGGATTAGATAATTTATCGGGCAGTCTTGGAGTACCCGATAACTTATCTAATCCATTCGGTATTTTGATTAGACTGGGCAACCACGTGACTCGTCTTCACCAATCACCGTTTTCCATTCTTATTCAGTCTACCCAAAATTCGTGAATTTCAAGGATCGGCCCGCTGAAGGTGAAGTTTGACAGTAGACTAGCGGTAGACAGACGGATTTGCCAGCATTACGGTCCGTTCCCATGCGGACCATGCAGTCCTCTACTCCAGTGGCGTAGCGTGTAATTTGGCAACGTTGTAATGTGTCCATTTAAATACATTAATAAGATCGAACTACTGGGTGTTCGGTGAACTTCTTCGCATTCGACCTTCTGCATGGGTTTAAATTGACTATTACAATGTTGTCAAATTGCACGCTACACCATGCCACTGCTCTACTCATCGACTCCTTTTGTGTGGAGTCTTCGATGTCGTCGAGTCCTGCTCGCCTCCGTGAAAGCCTGAAACCCAGGAAAGAATTGATATCTTAGATATCGAACTCAGGTCTTCGGTGAACAGCCTCGAATTCAACGTTTTGCGTGGGCTTGGGCGGACAAAGTTTAACGTTGTCACAGGGGCGGATTTACATGTAAAAGCGATACATCTCTTGAGGCCCCTACGCAGTGGCGTACCGGAAACTTTGGGGGGCCCCCCATGAACCTTCAGTCGGGGGCCCTTACATTTTTACACTGTGAATGGAGGGTCTATAAAGACACCTCCCCCCATCTAGAGGGGGCTCATGGATCCACCCCTTAAATTTTTTGAAAATTGAGTGCTCTCGAAATGTTTTTTTCACGCAGTTTTAGCTGTAAAATTCCATTTCTCTCCCAAGAAAGGAAAGAGCTGAATTTCTGTTTCTGACAGCCTTAATATCCATTTAATACCACGGAAAATGCATGGCCAATTTACCACATTTAACGGAGGAACAAAGCATCTCTTTTTTACTTTAATATTACACTTATTTATTTCCTCCTCCATCTTTATCTTCATTCTTTCAAATGTTATATTTTGTCAAATAAACGGGTCAGATGTAATCTTGGGGCCCTAATTAGGGGCCCCTTTCGTCGGAGGGGGGCAGCGGGGGCCTCCGGTACGCCACTGCCTACGCAACCTTGAATTTGAGGCCCCCTAGCAGCAGGATGAGGTGTTAGGAAGATTTTTCCCCAAGAAAGAGGGGGGAATAGGAGGCCTCCACCTTGTCAGCTATTGAGAAGCACCACCATAATGACAGGTCTGCTCGTAGGTCTGTTTTCCCATTTAAAATTACATTGGCGGTGCCCCGGAAAAGCAGAGGGGGCGTTTTGAGAGTCCTGCACCATGTCAGCGGTCAGAAACATACGAAAATGACAGGTCCTCTCGTAAGTCAGTTTTCCCATTTAAAGTTACCCTAGCGGTGCCCCGGAAGAGCAAAGGGGACGTTTTGAGAGCCCTGCGCCTTGTCCGCGATTAAAAGCCCACCAAAATGACAGGTCCGCTCGTAAGTCTGTTTTCCCATTTAAAATTACCCTAGCGGTGCCCCGGAAGAGCAGAGGGGACGTTTTAAGAGCCCTGCGCCTTGTCCGCGATTTAAAGCCCACCAAAATGACAGGTCTGTTGGTAAGTCTGTTCTCACGTTTAAAATTACATTTGCGGTGCTCCGAAAGAGCAGAGGGGACGTTTTAAGAGCCCTGCGCCTTGTTCGCGATTAAAAGCCCACCAAAATGACAGGTCTGCTCGTAAGTCTGTTCTCACGTTCAAAATTACATTGGCGGTGCCCCGGAAGAGCAGAGGGGACGTCTTGAGAGCCCTGCGCCTTGTTCGCGATTAAAAGCCCACCAAAATGACAGGTCTGCTCGTAAGTCTGTTCTCACGTTCAAAATTACATTGGCGATGCCCCGGAAGAGCAGAGGGGACGTTTTGAGAGCCCTGCGCCTTGTCCGTGATTAAAAGCCCACCAAAATGACAGGTCTGCTCGTAAGTCTGTTCTCACGTTCAAAATTACATTGGCGGTGCCCCGGAAGAGCAGAGGGGACATTTTGAGAGCCCTGCGCCTTGTCCGTGATTAAAAGCCCACCAAAATGTCAGGTCCGCTCGTAAGTCTGTTTTCCAATTTAAAATTACCCTAGCGGTGCCCCGGAAGAGCAGAGGGGACGTTTTAAGAGCCCTGCGCCTTGTTCGCGATTAAAAGCCCACCAAAATGACAGGTCCGCTCGTAAGTCTGTTCTCACGTTTAAAATTACATTGGCGGTGCCCCGGAAGAGCAGAGGGGACGTTTTAAGAGCCCTGCGCCTTGTCCGCGATTTAAAGCCCACCAAAATGACAGGTCCGCTCGTAAGTCTGTTTTCCCATTTAAAATTACCCTAGCGGTGCCCCGGAAGAGCAGAGGGGACGTTTTAAGAGCCCTGCGCCTTGTCCGCGATTTAAAGCCCACCAAAATGACAGGTCTGTTGGTAAGTCTGTTCTCACGTTTAAAATTACATTTGCGGTGCTCCGAAAGAGCAGAGGGGACGTTTTAAGAGCCCTGCGCCTTGTTCGCGATTAAAAGCCCACCAAAATGACAGGTCTGCTCGTAAGTCTGTTCTCACGTTCAAAATTACATTGGCGGTGCCCCGGAAGAGCAGAGGGGACGTCTTGAGAGCCCTGCGCCTTGTTCGCGATTAAAAGCCCACCAAAATGACAGGTCTGCTCGTAAGTCTGTTCTCACGTTCAAAATTACATTGGCGATGCCCCGGAAGAGCAGAGGGGACGTTTTGAGAGCCCTGCGCCTTGTCCGTGATTAAAAGCCCACCAAAATGTCAGGTCCGCTCGTAAGTCTGTTTTCCAATTTAAAATTACCCTAGCGGTGCCCCGGAAGAGCAGAGGGGACGTTTTAAGAGCCCTGCGCCTTGTTCGCGATTAAAAGCCCACCAAAATGACAGGTCCGCTCGTAAGTCTGTTCTCACGTTTAAAATTACATTGGCGGTGCCCCGGAAGAGCAGAGGGGACGTTTTAAGAGCCCTGCGCCTTGTCCGCGATTTAAAGCCCACCAAAATGACAGGTCCGCTCGTAAGTCTGTTCTCACGTTTAAAATTACATTGGCGGCGCCCCGTAAGAGCAGGGGGCCCGTTTTAAGAGCCCTGCGCCTTGTCTGCGTTTAAAAGCCCACCAAAATGTCAGGTGCGCTCGTAAGACTGTTTTCCAATCTAAAATTACACTGTGGTGCCCCGGAAGAACAGAGGGGACGTTCTGAGAGCCCTGAGCCGGGTCAGCGATTAAAGGCCCACTAAGATGACAGGTATTCTCGTAAGGCTGTTTTCTGCGTTTAAAATATGTTTGGTGGTGCCCAGGGGTGGATTTACATCTCTTGAAACCCGACTATACCCTAAATGTGAGGCCCCACAATGGCACGGTGGGGTGTCTGGGAGATTTTATCTCCAGAAAGAGGGGGGAACAGAGGGAGGTTCTCCCTCGAAAATTTCAAAAATATCAAAGACTTCATTTTCAGCTGTTATTTCAGCTAAATCGGTACGTGTTTATCCTGTAGTAACACTAATACTATCACTCCAGTGGCGCAAACTTGAGTTTTTTAGTTTAGCTTTTCACCTCCTTGTAGACGCTCTATCGGAAGTCTGGGGATCGTTCCTCGGAAATAATTGGGAAATTCACGTTCTCTTCGACGGTATCTAAAGCAAATTAGTAGTTTAGCACTTGCACCGAACATACAGAAGTCAATATCGGATTTTACGAATATTTTCTCCGTTTCTCAGAAATGAAGCCTTTTTTTTTTTTACTTTCAACATGATAAAGCTGATATTTTTCTGCATGGTAAAGGTTGATGGTTTAGGTTAAGTGTTCGTCACAGTTGAAAGACACTTGGAAATGTAAAAGGAGAGCAACACTCCTTTCTGAAGTCAATGCAATAAGTATTCAGCTCCACTTTCACGGCTTAAACTTGAAATTCTCTTTCAGGGGGAGGGAAGAGGCAAAGCAGCCTCTGGATATATATATTGTATACTATGCGGGATCTACGGGTCAGTTCCTAATATAAAGGAGTCGGGGGGCCTCCTTCCGGAAATTTTGAAGTCAGATTCTCTCAGACGATATTTTAATAAATTTCATTTTTCAAAGATCGCAACAAGAGCTGCGATTTCTTTCGCGCGTCATCGTTGTTGATGGAAAGCCTATACCACTTTTTCTTCAATAAGTATCTTCGGTTCTTTTGAAAGCCTGATACATTCTTCTCAATACGTCAGCATCGAGAAGGTGGGTCATTCTCACCCTATTGCGGCACAAACACAAAATACCCGATTGATTTTCAAAAATTGAATATTCATTTTCAATGGAACTTTTGCCTCTTTTTTCTCAAAAACTGTGTATAATGACCCACCTTTTCGATACTTGCTTATCGAGAAGGACACCTCGGACTATCAAAAGAACCGAAGATATTGAATGAAACGGGGTAGGTTTTCTAACAACGACCGGCTTTAGAAGCCGGACTCTTTGCGATATTTTATTTTAGTCCTCAAACTGTGGAGGCCTTTCCGTGACGATAGATATATTCAGAGGCCAGGGACCAATAAAAGTTCGGTACAGACGGTCCTGCACCCAGATGACTGGTGTACACCTAAGGCCATTTAAAAGCACGCACGTGAACGCTCACCATCCAACGTCTTTCGGGGACCGTCTGTACCGAACATTTATTTATTGGTCCCTGGGCATCGTCATTGCAGGTTTGGAGAGGGGGGGGGGGGCTCTAAAAATCTCAAATCGAATAATTTTATTTCCGTCATTTCCCCCCGTCCCTTTTCCGTCCCTTATTTCCTTTCTCTTCTTCCTTTGCTCCCTTTCCTTCCTTTTCTTCTTTTCCTTTTTTCTCCTTTTCTTTCATTCGAGAAATGAGGCCCCTTTTAGGTCTGAGGCCCTACGCAGTTGCGTATTTTGCGTAATTGTAAATCCACGCCTGCGTTGCGTTGGCAGATCGAAAAAGTCGTCATTTAAGAGCAAACCTGGCGGAGCTAATGTATAGATAGGTTTCATAAGAGATTCCCATCTAATTTGTCACTCTCTCTATAGAAATACATAGACGAAAGCCTCAAATTAGATGGGAATCGTCCATGCCACCTGCGACACTTGCGTAGCTTTGCTTCTGCCTCTTAACTTAACCCTTTCACTGCCAGGTTCAGGTTATCAATAGAAATAAAAGTTACAATTCGCTCAAATTCAGTGGGTAGTTAAATATTCGTACTCCGCGGTGTTCGTTTTGCCTATCTCGGTAGTTGAAGGCTCTCGATGAAACATTATCGTGAGGTACGAAATCAAATAACTCGGGCGAAGTATTGAAAGGGTTAAACGTGAAATTAATTTTATTTTGTGAGTTTGTGAGTAATTTTCGTAATTTTTCCATGTGCTCATCGCAAATTTTGGCGGATTTGACTCGATCATTAACTATTCTATCGCTATCGCATGGAGCAAACGTCAGCAGAAGTCCCTTTACAAACAAGGCACTTTCCATGTGTAAGCAAAGGAGCGAAGCGTGAAATTTGACAACGATGTACCTACTTTCTCCATTTAAACTCACTGAAAGAATCGAATGCTTCGGTCATCGGCGATGACCAGGTGTTTCGACCTTTCTAATGTGTTTAAAGGGGGAAAAAGAAACGTTGCCAAATTGCACGCCTCGCTTGGGAAAAAGTATTTTGGACAGTAAATTTTGGACGTGACCGACCTCTTGTAGGAAACCCTGCGTGAAAGTGAGTGAGATCGGTGAGATGCGGCATTTGTTTGGAACAACGAGCTATGGTAATCGAGAGGATTTATCGATCATGATTTTGAAACTTCAAGGAGGTAGCCATGTTGGAAATCTCGTGTGGACATTTTCAGTCAGGCTCGGTTTGTTTGCCTCATTTGTTGAAGCTTTCAATTGAAAAAACATTAATCGTGACGGAGACGTTTGAAATTTGTTTTAAACGAAAGTGCAAATCTTGTAGAGTGGCTATCTCGCTTGACATAGAAAGGGTCTTATTACAGCTTTTGAGTAATATACCCTTACATTCATCCACGATGTGTAAGTACATTGATCGTACAAAGTGTGGATCAATGTATCAACTTTTGCAATGCATCAATCCCTATGAACTTTCTTTTTGGTGTTTGTTTCAGGAGAGTGTTTTTGTCTACAACTTTATTCGAACGCGTCTGTGCCGGTGTGACCCAGACCCACTAAAGGTAGGTAACCGCACTTTTTACAATTAACCAGCTTGCGGAGTTATTGTTGAAATTCCTGAGTCTTCGTCAATAAAGATTAAAACAATTAAAATGGTTAGAAAGATAATTTTATAAACCGCGATTCGAAAGAGAAAATTTTGAATGAAGGTTAAGAAAAAAAGTTTGCGCACGGCGGTAACTCAGCTCAGCTGATCCGTGATCCGTTTTGCAATATTAAACAAATAAACGCTTGAGCGCTATCTGTAAACTATTCTCTAAACTAACATTAAATACATAATTCAACACTTTCCCTTGTTATTTCAGAATGTAGTTTCTAATGTGCGCTCGTTGGCACAACAAAAATGATGCAATTTACTGACGTCCCATTTGTTCACACAAGTTCTTCAGTCTTACTCTTGTCAAAGTTTTGTCCGTGTATCAGCCACTTGTAATTCCGTTGAGATCTGTTTAATTTCAAGCCTTCCTTCTGAAAGTTTCACTCTGACTCAGGAAATTCAACAGTTATGACTCCGCCTGCTTCTATAGAGGTACCGACTGTTTTTAGCATTTCGATACATCATATCGAATGGCATCCAGGGATCTCGGATTTCAAACGGAGACTCTCATTATTCAGCCTATTTTTTAAGTAACAATGATACAGTTTTACCCCCAATAATTATGAATCTTTAAACGATGCCCCCTGGGAGGGGGGGGAGGAGGAGGAGGTTATAGTTGCTAATAGAACTGCATTCAAATCTGTCAGTAGACGTATTTCTTTTCTGTCAAGTTCATTAACGCCCCTGGAAATGGTCTTCAAAAAAACATTCAAATTTACTTTCTGAACGAATTTTAATAGACTTCTCTGAGTGCCCCCGTTTGAAAGAAAGGAAAAACTTTTTAGAAAAGGGAGGTCATTTCACGAAAGATGGTTGATGACAGCTATCTCGGTTTCCTGCGCCTCCATAAGTTCGGTTGCGTCCAGGCGAGGCGCATCGAAGTCGCACACACAATTTCCCCCACTGCGCACTTAGCGTCAGAGCAGGGTATGCAATATGTGATGCACAGCACATCATTTAACATTGAGTCCGTCCCTTTATGGAAATTTTGTATAGGCAGCTCCGATGATGCTAAATACATTTGAAAGGAGTCGATCGGCTGAACAAATTCCAAGGTGAAGTGGACCATCGGTGGACAGACGGATTTTCCGGCATTCAAGTCCGTTTTCTGTCCGTTCCTCTGCTGCTCTTCGACTCTTTTGTGTTGCGCCTTCGATGTCGTCGACTCTAGAGTACACTTTAAGGTGAATCGTCAGCGTTTAGTGCCGATTTCTGCCACCAGAGCGCTACCGTTCGACCAAAGTCAAATTACAGGCCGAAAGTAATTTATTTTTAAGAAAGCGGAGTGTCAGTTACTAGATAATCATCTGAAGAGTGTCTCTGCACAAAATCTCGTCAATAACTTCAAAAATAAGGCTGAAAGTACCAAAAAATGAAATATCGCAAATCGATTCTTGTATCGAAATGCGATGTTCCATAACTTTTTTTTAGAGATTTTCAAGGTATTTTGTTTCGAAGGGAGCGGACGATACCGGACGTGGGTGAGTTCATCGGAGGTCAAAACGCATGTTGCCCCTTCGATTCCGGAGGATACCGCACCCGGTGTCATCGGAGGTCAAAACGCATGTTGCCCCTTCTGTTACTAAGTAAATCATGGTAATTATAAAATAGTTGGCTCTCATCATGCTTAATACTATCCTAGCGAATCTCATCCATTACGCTTCAACATTGTTTAACCATTTGTGGTAGGGAGGGGTGAATTCATAAAATGTCTGTGGCGTCCGTCTGTATGTCTATGTCTGTCTGTGGTCAAAATGTGAAAGCGGGCAAACGCTAGTCGTGTTTTTGGCTTTTTAAGTTAAAATCGAAACGCAAAATCCAATAACGTCAGCACCTGCGAAATTCTCCATGGATTTTTTGAGTCTAAAACGAGGAAAACTGGTTTAGAATTGAAGCCGTAAATTAAGAAATTCGTTTCGCCATAAGCTTAATGAGTGTGAGTGAGTTCGAGTGATAATATGTGTATCTACCTCAATCGCACTGATTGAGGCTTTTGGATTTATTCGTATTCCATCCTTTGCGGCTTTATTTTTGAGTCTTACTGCTTGAAATTTTCAGGGTATTTTTCATTTAGCGTGAATTCGTCGATTTCAGCCTAAAACTATTAACTATTTGAGCAGCGCGACGTAGTGTCCGCGACTCCAACTAATCAATTTTGGAATCATCTTAACAATCTCAGCACACTCGATAATTTGGAACCTGAAGGAGGCCGGCTTTATCAGTGGCGTATATAGTGTACGCTCCGTGCAATGTGACAACGCTGTACTTTCTTCATTAAAACCCATTAAAAATATCGAACTATATGGTGTTCAGTGAACACTCTATAGAATTCGATATTTTACATGGGCTTAGTTGGCCAAATCACAACGTTGCCTATTGGCACGCTACGCCACTGGACCTTATACTGCTAGGAAAAAAGCTGAGGAAAATCCATGTTTGATGACTATCTATGAGGTATCTGACCCACTGGCGTAGCGTGCAATTTGGCAACGTTGTTCTGAGTCCATTTGAACCCATCTGTAAGGTCAAATGCGAAGGTGTTCATACTCACCAAACACGCACTAGTTCGATCTTTTTCATGGGTTTAAATGGACGAACTGCAACGTTGCCAAATTGCACGCTACACCACTGATCTGACCCGCCAATCCCAAGCTATGTGTATGTATGTATACTGCTCCTGCTACCTAACCTAACCTAACCTTGGATTCGTGGAGTGCTTTTCTCTGAAACCAATCTGAAGGTTTGATAAAAACTTACGCCTTGATCAGAGTTTGAGGACCTGCCCGGTGTCCCGTCAAAAATGAAACTCTTATTTACACCCAGCCGCGAATCCTGGGTGGCACAATGAATAAACCCCTCGATGCCTGAAATGTTGCCCTTCTTTTTTACAGAAAATAGCCCAACAGAGTTTCCTGGCGCTGATTCTGCTCTTCTGGACGAGATGAGACGAGCTAGATGGTATCGACTTATCTCATTGGTTTAATAGGCGTCACGTGACAGATATCCGGAATGGACGAATGAGTCATTTCTGTCTAAAATAAACGACTCAAATGACTGCGAATTTGTCACGTGACTCCGTTTCAACCAATAGGAATGATTCATTCTCGCTATTTCGTCTCTTCTTGTCCAAAAGAGCAGAATCAGCCCCCCGGGAACACTTCAAGATTTAAAAGTCCATTTTCCCACTCTAAAAGTGCAAAACGTTGTTTTAAGAGCGCAATTTCAGAATCATCGCTGAAATATAGTTTGTCACCGACCTGACTCATATTTACCTTCCGACTTCCACTCTTTCCCTCTTTTCTGACTGAAAAGTTGGGTACTTAAAGTACACTTGGAACTTTTTTGGATCGTTAAAAGTTTTTAGAAATAACAAAAAAATTTCCATATTTTTGGACCAAGTGCGTTTCTCCAATTAATTAGGTTTGTTAATAAATATTTTCTGCAACATTAACACGAATAAAAGTGTCCTTTTCTGAGTTTTTTCTCATAAAGCAATAGCTGACAAGGACTCTTGGCGTCTTCCAAACTCAACGATTCAAAGAAAGATCGTCAAATTGGCATCGGTGAGCTGAAATCCACCGCAATCTGTAGAATTGTCAACCTGACATTTCTAAAATTCAAACTTGACGCCCAAAACACCTCCCAATCGGGTTATTGGTTTTGTTGACTGTTAATTGGTGAACAAGTGACACAGGACACACCATCCATCTTCAAATATCTCTGCAGTTTGACGGGTCGTCCAATGGGTCTGTTGCAAACTTTTGCTGCAAGGATAAAGTGTGTTTCAATCGTATGTAAAATCGCTCGAAAAGTCCATTGGTGGCATCAGAAAGTCATGAAATGCGATAATAAACTCACAAGAGACGTTTAATGAAATCCAAGATGGCGGTAAAATATCGAGCAATCTGTATGCATGCACCACGAACATCCAAGGATTGCCATCGTTGACAACCTCACAGCTTCAGAGGTTATGTGTTTACTTACGTTGTATTTACGGTTTATCGATATTGTGACTTGTGAGGTTGGCTACCCTTGGATCTTCTTGGTGCATGCATACAGGTTGCTCGATATTTTACCGCCAACTTGGATTTCATTGAACGTCACTTGTGAGTTTATCATCGCATTTCATGACTTTCTGATGCCACCAATAGACTTTTCATGCGATTTTACATGAGATTGAACACTCTATAGCGCTGTAGCAAAAGTTTGCAACATACCCATTGCCCAGTTGTTTCGACGAACGGAACATCAACCAAGCATGCAACGCAACGGTTGGCTCACCTGCCGTTTTGTTGAGGATTTCGACTCATCGATGCCAATTTGACGATCCTAATTTTGAGCGTGTACGAAGGCCTTTACAATTCAACGCCGCGAACAGCTCTAGCATACATGAATATTTTTCTCTTTGGCAGAATGAGGATTTGAGTAAGTTCCTTCTGAAATAAAATATTGTTACTTCTCATTTTGTACTGAAACTTGAAAGGCAACGAGGTAACATGGCAATAGACAGGCTGATACAAGTTATGAGTCCTATCCCAAAGTGAGGTAGCGTTGTTGCGGTGGTAGTGAGGTAGTGAGGTGGCGGGTTTGCCTCATTTTGGTGTAACCTCAAACATAGAATTGTAATTAATCCAGTAGAAATTGGTTTTAAACAATAGTGCAAGTGTTCCATTGTCAGAGTGACTATATCTGGACGCAGAATTCCAGTATAATATAATATTGCTATGCTGTAGGCTGATTCTCCCTGTCTACCTCGTACGAGTCGATGCGAGATAAGCGAGATAAACGCGTGCAAAAGTGACACAACGATACGACTCGAGGTCATCTCGCCTCGTCTCGTGAAATGAGCTGAATCAACCATCTGGCCAAGGTATGCAATACGCATTACGCAAGGCACAGTATACCTACCATTTAACGCATGCATTAGGTGTGTTGCATGTTGCATATCCTGGCCCGGGTACCCATAATACGCAATGGCTAGTCCCCAATATGCAATGCACAGTATAATTACCATACAATACATGAATTATGTGTTTTGCATGTTGCATATCACGGCCTGCGTATGCAATACGCAATGTTCAGCATACTTATCATGCAACACATGTATTAGATGAGTTGCATGTTGCATATCCTGGCCTAGGTATGCAATACGCAATGCACAGTATATCTATCATTTAACACATGCATTAGGTGTCTTGCATGTTGCATATCCTGACCTGGGTATGCAATACGCAATGCACGATATCCCTACCATTCAACGCATGCTTCAGCTGTATTGCATGCTGCATATCCTACAGGTGGGAAAATTTTGCTTTTATGTGTCTGTTAATGCAAAATGCTTTGTCTGCAAATGCCTCCAAAAGAAACAGTTGTATCGATGCCTGTGTCCAGATAGCTACCCCAAAACACTTGCACTATTGTTAAAATCCATTTCAAATGGATCTGTTACAGTTTTCCTCTTGTAATTTAAAGGTTGAAATCTGAGTGCTTTGAGCTTGGATGTTTCAAGTCCCCTGTTGTCTTCTGACATTAAACAAACATTCACACACTGACATTAGTCTATAGTTGGCTGTAGGCTCCTTGACTGGAGTATAAGCCATAAAACAAGCAAAAAAAAATAAAAAAATTTAAAGGTTAAAAAATCTGAGGCATACAAATTACAAAGCTAGCCTGTGTAAAAATATGCATAATATATTTCCATCTTGGCTGCCACCGCACTGCCTGAAAAGCACGCGTCCCACACATCCTCTCCTTTGGTATAGCTTGTGGATTGAAGGCGCAACATTGGTCTTGGAAATTTAGAAATGAGAAATTGATGAGAAATTTACTCTTTGCTTTGTGGCCATTTTCGGACGATTTTAGACCAGAAATGGTCGTCTTCAATGTTGAATCCCAATGCCGGAAGCAATGACTATATAAAGTAATATATTTGTAAGTCGATAGCTTTTTTTTCCAAAATTTTATTGTTTGTTTAAAATATAAAACTTTCGTTGACATTTTACAAAAACTGAGTATTTTTTATTAAAGACCAGTATTTTTCCGGAAACACTATTGGAACAATTTTATCACATTTATATCACTAGTTTGTTATTAAGATTAAAGATTTAGGATATCGTAAATTTTAATGACGCTTCTAGTTATTCTTCTCTCGGACGTGAGGAACTCATTTACTATGCCAATGACTTGGGATTAGAAGAGACTGCAGGGGTTTGACTTTTTGTGATTTTTCTTTTAATGGGTCTGTTGCGTACTTTTGCTACATCAATATAACTCATTGTTTCTAACGTAAAATTCGGCGAAAATATCGATGCGCACATTAAAAACTTTCAAAATCCACTCATGATCTCAGAAAATACCTTCCATTTCAAACAACCCGCGCTACACTAGACACCATATCACCGACTTATAACTACATATATGGAACCGTCTCGTTTATGTAAACATGAAAAGAACTTACAAACATTTGAATGTTTCGTTTAGATGCGTGTATTTCTTATATTATTTTGTAATCTTTGATAAACCGATAAGACCAGACTCCAAATACAGCCAATAGTTCACGTATTTAGAAGGGTAATTCCATCATTTTGTAGTTACGGTGATGTTCGCTTATGCACGGTGGTTCCGTCTATGTAGTAGTATACCGGTGCAAATAGTGTCTAGTGTAGCGCGGGCTGTTTGAAATTGAAGTGATTTCCTGAGTGAATGAGTGGATTTTGAACGTTTTTAATGTGCGCATCGTTATATTCACCGAATTTTACATAAGAATGAAGGTTCGATATTGTTGTAGCAATAGTATGCAACAGACCCATTATACTTTTTTTTGTTTTTGTTTGTTATATGTTTTTGGTTTCAGCGGCGGCTTTTGCAATTTGGCTAAAATGTTTTCTCTCCATTTTATTCAAAGCAAAATGAAGCAGCGCTTCACCTGCAATCGATTATTTTACATAGATTCAAATGGAGGGAAAACATTGTTACTGCCAAGGTGCACGAGCCGCCACTGTTTGGTTTGTTTTGTAAGATAATGCATTGAAGTGTACATGTAGAAGGTGGTAAGTACAATTTGGCCACCACTCCGGATTCTCTCCATTTAAACCTACGTTACATAATCGATCTTCCGGGGGGATTCACTGAATCCCTAAGAAATCGATACTATTGCATAGGTTCAAATGGCAAAAAATATGGTTGACAAATAGCACGAGGCATCATTGGCAATGCGTGTATTTGTACTTGGTGAGCTGCAAATAATGATGCCCTTTGTTGCTGACTAACAATAAGTATCATAGATCCGGAGCGGAGATGCGATTTCGCCCCAAAATACATTGTTTTAAATGGAAATTCTGTGTTCTTACCGTTACGTCACATCGCACCACACATTCTGTGCAACTTTACGCTTGATTGCGTCACCGAAACTGGTACTCTTAATTGTTAGGAAAAAACTAGAAGGATTTTTGTTCTCTGCTCATCAATTACTTCTCATTTTCTCTAGTAATTATTTATAAAAACAAAAGTGCAAAATTTCAGACCCTTGTGACTGCCCCGTTAAACATTGCCTACTAAATGGCTTTATGGAAAAATGTACAAGCTATTTAAGGTTTAGGCATGCGTTTAATTAATTTTCTCGAGACATTTTTAGTTCCTCATAAACATTGATTGTTGGACGCAGCTGATCGCCTGGATAAATCGTTCTTAAGATTCTTTTATGATTCTATTTCAGGCGTTCTTTTCAGGCTATAACTTCGGCTGAATTCCTGAATTTGTTCCGAACTGTCCTTGTGGGCTGTGTCAGAAGCCTCTTTCTTCAATGATTCCACCGTTTTGAGAAATAATTCCCTTTCTTTCTGCCATTGCGGCTGATTTTCCGTGGCTTTTGCCTCCGCAGCTGCAGCCTGTAAATACACAGAAAACACAAACACGAATAAATCGACCCAATAACTCTAGAAAAGAATTTAACCGTCAAACTTTTACATTTTCTTAAAATTTTGTGGATGTTCATGATGTTCAAGGTGATTTTTTCGACCTTCATGCCACTTTTCACGATTTATGGTCAAAAATAGGGCTAACTTTTTCTATAAACAATTGAACATTGAATAGGTAATTCTACAGTAAAATCCAGCGAAAAGAGCGACGGCAAAAACAGGTCGTTTTTCGCCCCTTTTTTTGAGTAGGTACTCACGGATCTTTTCGAAACATGTCTCAAATGATACCTTATGATGAACTAATACTTCGGTGAAAATATTAGCTGGAGTTCTCGCATGGTCCCCGAGGTATAGGCCCCTTTAAGTTCCCCACGATAAATCGAAAATCTCCTATATCTCGTAGGAATTTGCACCGATTTTCTTAAATATTGAGGTATGGGGGTATTTTTACGCGTTCTTTTCATTTTAGGGTCAAAAATTGTTTTGGGTCAGTTTTTTTTTGGGGGGGTGGTCATAATTTTCAATCTTGTGTGTGCTGAAAGTCACAGATTTTGCAGCAATAGGTAAAACTGCACACATATTTGAAAAGAGCGTAAAAAATGAAGAACTTTGATGTGAGTGGTTTTTTTCGTCCGATCGATATATCTCGAGATAATCGATCTCAAAGTTCACAAGTTGTGCTGGTGCCGCGCCACTGCGTTCAAGACATCCAACGTACACAACTCGAACACAACTTGTGAACTTTGATATATGTATATCGATCGGACGGAAAAAACCACTGTCATCAAAGTTCTTAATTTTTTTACCCTCTTTTCAGAGCTAGTCATACTTACTGACGGCCATCTTGGATTTGAAAATTTTGAAAAACTAATGTCAAAAATGAATTCAACGACCCAAAAAACCCCCATCCACCAAGTTTGAATGAATTTCATCAATTATTGGCGAAGCAACGAATTTTTTCGAAGAATCGTATGTCGGAAAAACCCTATTTTTGGCTAGATTTGAAACTTTGCGCGGTCATAACTCTTTAACGAAACGTTTGCCGGCAACGCAGTTTTCGCCATTCGAAAGTTTATGCAATCAGCTTTCTTCACGGAAGTTCTTTGGTCAGATCCCTACGTTGCGCATATTTTTCAAACTCGAAAAACGGTTTTTTGAAAATTTCAAAAATCAAAAAAATGGCCAAAATAGGCTCAAATAATTTTTAAACTAAAAGCATGGAGCATTAAAGGTGACTTTGACCCTCTACTGCCCCCCCCCCGCTTCCAGTTGACCAAATTAAAAAAAAAACTGCAGTTATTCTGAAAGCTGACACTTAGCTTTATCATTCTTAAAAGTTTTATCCATTTCTAAGGGGGAAGGGAGGGGCACTCCTAATGATAGCTGGATGGACCCCTTTCCATAAGAGATTTTGATCATGGCTGTCTCCGTGCTGCTTCAGCATCACGTCCTACAACTCTTACGAGTCCTCTCAATTGTTCCACCTCATTGAGTTGGACTCACTAATCTCACTATAGTTTGCAAATGTCATGAGAATAGGTAGTACACGATAAACTATTTTTAACCCGCCAATTGACTATTGAGAAGTGTTGAGACCCTTTCCGCGTATCGGTGCTTGGTATTTCAAATTCAGGGTGGAAAAATGCAGTGTTGGGAAAAAGTAGATAACATCTCCATCCTTTCCCCTAATATTATTCATATATTTGAGAATTGGTTTTTGACATTCTTACCCATGTCGATTGGCTTATCTTCTGCAGCTGTTTTGGGTGCCCCTAATTTTAGACGTCGCGTCGGAGGAGGGGGTCAGGGGGGATATACTGAAAACTTTCAAATGGGAACCCATTTTTTTTCTTTCTTTCTTTTTTTCTTGCTTCGGTTCACTAGCTCTCATTGCCAAAATCTTATACTGAAAAGCACAAATTTTCAAACGGGCAAAGAGAGAAAAAGATGACAACCATACCAGTGGCGTAGCGTGCAATGAGTCTGTTGCACACTTTTGCTACAGCGATATGGAGGGTCAATTCTAGTATAAATAGGCATAAAAATCACATAGGAAGCATCAAACAGTCATAAAATCCATTCATAACCCCGCAAAAGGCGTTTTAAGGAAAGCCTAAGATGGCGGGCGAAGGGGCGAATCAACCCTGCATGCATGCACCACGAACACCAAAAGATGGCCGAAGGCAGCAATTTATAATGTTGGTTAGAATGTAAACAAACGTCTTACTTCCTCGTAGTAGTTACATTTTCTGTCATTCTCTCGTGTTTGTTTGACTTTCTCGTCATTGTTTGTGATTAATATGTTGTCAAATTACGTGCTATGTCGATTTGCCGGAATCTTGAAACGAAAACGCCGGGTAAGTACCTACTTTGTCGAATGCCGTCGTCGGCCATCTTTGCTGCTCGTGGTGGATGCATGCATGGCTGGCTCGCCCCTTCGCCCGCCGTCAAACGCCTTAAAACGCCTTTTGTGGGTTCATGACTCATGAGTGGGTTTTATGACTGTTTGATGCTTTCAATGTGATTCTTACGTTAATTTAACCTGGAGTCAACCCTCCATATCACTGTAGCCAAAGTGTGCAACAGACCCATTTGACAACGTTTTATAATTTTCTATTTAAACCCGTGTGAAAGGTCGAATTCGAGGATGCTCACCGACGACTCCATAGCTCGATATTCTCAATGTATTTAAATGGAGAAATTTACAACGTTGACAAATTTCACGTTACGCGCGCCACTGGAAAACAACCTGGCTTTACCTGCTGTCAAGCATAGACTTATTTAGTGAGGCGTCGCGATGCAATATTTCGAACGCAATGACATCATCTCTAAACAGAGACAAATAGAGACGCAGCACACAGTATGCTTTCCGTGTTACAAAACTGAGGCAAGTTTAGTGAGCACAGTTTTGTTCGGGAGTCACCGGCAGTAACGATAAACACTGCCTACTGTCGAATGGTGAAGCTCAACGAAAGGCTGTGATTGGTCCGCTGTCCCGGAAACGGAAACAGGTTTTGCTTGGCGAATGCAAACCAGGCGCTCATCAGTCAACAGTAGAGGCAATCGTTGGCGCACCAGAGCTGGTGACTTTGTCCATCATTCTGGCGAAATTTACCATCGTTTTTTGCTAAGGTCAAAATCAGCTATCATGATGGTAAATTATATCAGTCTTTTTTCTCCGTGCTCTTATTTCGATGAGTTCCGACCAAAATTGAACTGAAAAAGTGGAAGCAAGTCGCTTGTCGCAAGCTTTGTGCTTGGTCTCTTTTTGCGTCTTGTCACTCAATGAGTCTATTGATCCCAATTTATCCGATACATCTATCGATGTAAAAGACACTCATCAACGCTGCGATGGAAATGACAGCAAACAAGAGAAAGCATTTGCACAGGAAAGTCATTTTCAAGCACGAAAGTACTGTTTTTTTGCGGTTCTTTTCGCGCAAAGTACGTATCGAAATCTGTCCGTTCGAGATATCGACGTTTTAAGAGTTGGCCAAAATCAAACTTTGAAAGCCCACTGTGCGCTCCATAATTTATTTTAGGACCTAAAAATTTCAGAAAAGGTGCCTCTTTTGCTTCTGAATCACCCTGTATAAGTGAAATTTATTTTTGGGTGGGGGGCTTTTTTGCCGATTTTGAACGCACCTCTTTCAATTTTTACCCTATATTTTAGGGGTAAACTCCCCCCCCCACCCAACAACCCACAAATTCAATTTAGGGGAAAATGAAAAAAGAAAAACCTCCTCCTTAACTATCAGAAGGAATCCTTCTTGCCAAATTTGAATGCAAATGGATTCAATTCATGATGCGTCACTCTGCAGTGGCGGATCCACGGGGGGGGGCGGCACGGGGGCACGCCCCCCCCCTCTAGAAGCCTCAAATGTTACCTTTTTTCTATAGAAAAGTGCCCGAAATTTCTGCCACCAACGCTTCAAATTTCAAAATTTCACAGGCGTGCTCCTCCAGAAAAATTTTCTGGGGCCGCCACTGCGCCACAGACGGACAGACATTTTTGGGAATATGATTTTTCAACCCAGGGGCATCTGAAATGCCAAGAAATGAAAATACCCCAATCTTCAATTTCCTCATGATGTCAATACTTTCGCTCCTTGGAGGGTGAGGGGGGGGAAGTAAAAAGAAAAAATAAATTTACATTTTTCAGTTGAAAATTGCTGCGAATCTACGATTGATTCGAAATGTTTCTCATAAATTAATTATTATTTTTTGTGCGTTTTTCAGTATTTTTCCCTGCACCATGTTTCTTTGTGTTAAGTCCTCGCCGGTTCCTTTTCTATCTTGTTTCTATGCTAAGCCAAACTGTCATTGACTGATTGACCCCATTGCAGTAGCGTAGCTAGCTGAGCAAGCGCCCCCCTGCCGATTCGAATTCTGCGCCCCCTTTTTTAAGGAAAAAATTGGCCGCTTCGGTGGAGGCCCCCCTCCGCACCTGTACAAGTCGGAGCATTTGTCGGAAAAATTCCTTTCTTTAAAAATTGTTGTAAATTAATGTAGAAAAATCATGTTTATTTATTCACAATGATACAACTACAAAAACACATCACTATCGTGCATTTGAAAAAGCTCCGAACTTTGTGAACGTGAATTTTGGCAGAAGCACTTACAGCCGTTACATTGCTTTCTCCCTACTTTTCTTAGCTTCTATTTTTCTCAATATGTTCTTTTTTTTCCTTTTCTTCCTTTTCCTTTTCCTTTCCTTTTTTTCTTTTTCCTTTTTTCTCCCTTTTCCTTTCCTTTTCTCCTTTTCGCTCGTCCTCTTTCGCTTCTCAAAATTTTTGCGCTCCCCGATGCGTTACGCCCCCCCGCCCGGCGGGGTCAGCGGGGCATATAGTTACGCCACTGAACCCCAGTTAATTTGATACAGCTATCGATGTTTAAGACCCTCACCGAAGCTACGATGGAAATGACAGCAAATAAGAGAAAGCATTTGCACAGGAAGTTCATTTTAAAGCACGGAAACAATTTTTGAACGCACCATAACAAAATTCAAACTCGCACTGACTTCTTAGGATTTTTATTCTCACTGATGATCTTGAAAATTTAATGCGTTCAATTCTTATCGGTGATCTTCGGTGATCCCTCTAACAGTGCTGCCAACTTTAGTGAAAAGGACAGAAAGCTGCCTTAAGAATTAATGTAAAATGTCTATTTCCTTTGCTAACTATTGCAGCGCTGAGCCGATAGGTCCGTTAGCTTTATCTCTGAAATGAAGGTGAAAGTGTTTTGGTCTGTTAAAGAGTGGTTATCTGGACACAGGCATTTTATCAGTATTTATATTCAATGGATTTTCGTGGATCTGAAACTGAGACACCACAGACACGAGCAAAATAAATCCGCAAAAAAAAACCAAAAACAAAAAAAAAACAACAAAAAACAATAAAAAAACAAAAATTGCCTCAAGAGTCTTGTTATGCTCTCCGTCTATATGATATAATGTCTCTGGTTAAAATTGACAGTTTTATGCAAAAAGTACAGTTTTGAGTAATTTAAGCTCTTGCAAGCATACTTCAGGATGATACTTAGCTTTTATTAAGCCGAAATACTCAAAAATAATGCGAAATTTATGAAATACGAAATTAAGTGTCAATGGGTGCCTCACATTGGGATAGGACTAAAGCCTGGTTCTCAATAGGACGCAAGGCCTTGCGTTGCGTACTGTTGTGTTGCGTTCCCCTTTGCGTTAGCTAGATAGCTTTGCGACAGTGGACGAAAAGTCGTTCTCAATGAACGCAAGCATCGACCAATCAGCATCAAGGATTTCGAAGGGCGCGCTTCAAACACTCAAAATAGAGTCGGTTTGTTTACATTTTAATTTTCGACTTCGCTGGTGAGGTTACAGGTTAGTTTCGCTCAGTTTATCAAACATCATACGTATTTCGTTTGTTGCGAGTCGTATATTCTGGCCAAGGTATGCGTTGAGTCCAAAGACATTATAGAAGAGGACTGGCCCCTAGCGGCGAGATTTGAAGCCGGTTACTGTCATAGGCAGGGCTTCCCCGCTCGGGGGTATGAACCAAATTAACATTGCGGCATTTGGAGCCGAGACATAAAACTGTTTCAAAATAATGTTAATTACTTTCAGTTTTCAAAAGTACTCAGATATGATATGCAGCTTATGCCAAACTTGAAACTGACCACCTTAAACGCAAGTTTCGGTCAATTTATCCTCTAGATATTTACGATTGAAAGTACGGCAGATAGGTTACGGGTGCTAAAGTAAACAGTGACCGACCGATCGTTAACTTCGATTATTAAAGAACGTACACCTTAAATTGATTCAAATTTTTAGTTTAAATGTATGTTACACTACACTTTATAACATATGTGAGACTATAAGCATTCTCCCTTACTCCCTACTGAGACTCGATATTGTTATTCGCTAAAATGATTGATTAAAATAGGTTTGAAGAGCAAAGCTCCATAAGAGCTAACGTTAAATTGGTTCATACCCCCGCGCAGGAAAGTGCCCTGCCCATCAGCCCGTGCCAAGACCGGCTTCACTTTTCCTCCGTGCAAAGAGATAGCAGGGGCCAGTCTTCTTCTATAATGTCTTTCGTTGAGTCTCTTGATGGAATTATTGTATACAGAGTTTCACCACGAAGCTTAATGCATGTTGACAGGAGTCGATTTAGTCATAGTCAACCGTCTGAAGGTGAAGTTTGACAGTGGACCGCAGTAGCGCACTGAGAGTTTCTTCATCTCTCGCTTATTTTCTCCATTAAAAAGCGTATGTTAGACGAAGATGGACACCGGGATAAAACCCCCTCTTTCTGTCCTTCTCCTTCTTATACACTCAAATGAGAAATGAGAGAGATGGAAGAGATCCTGGTTGCGCCAGTGCAATGGACCAGTGGTGGACAGACGGATTTGCCGGCATTACGGTCCGTTCCCATGCGGTCAGAGACAAATCCTCATCTACTCATCGACTCCTTTCGTGTGGAGCCTTCGATGTCGTCAACTCCTGCTCGCCTCCGTGAAAGCCTGAAATCCAGGAAAGAGATCGAACTATCAGGTGTTCGGTGAATAGCCTCGAATCAGTAGCGTAGCGTGCAATTTGGCCACGTTGTACTATGGCAATTTAAACCAACGTAAAAGGTCAAAGTTAAAGGTGTTCACCGAACATCCACTAGTTCGATCTTTTTCATGGGTTTAAATAGACGAGCTGCAACGTTGCCAAATTGCACGCTACGCCGCGCCACTGCCTCGAATTAAACGTTTAGCGGGGGCTTAGGCGGCCAAAGTTTAACGTTGGCACAGGGGCGGATTTACATTTCTTGAGGCCCTACGCAACCTTGAATTTGAGGCCCCCCTATAGCAGCAGGATGGGGTATCTGGATAATTTTTCCCCAAGATTGAGGGGGAATCGGATGCCTCCACCTTGTCAGCGATTGAAAAGCACCACCATACTGACAGGTCTGCTCGTAAGTCTGTTTTCCCGTCTAGAATTATATTGGCGGTGCCCCAGAAGAGCAGAAGGGACGTTTGGAGAGCCCTGCGCCTCGTCAGCGATTAAAAGCCCACCAAAATGACAGGTCTGCTCGTAAGTCTGTTTTCCTGTCTAGAATTACATTGGCGGTGCCCAGGAAGAGCAGAAGGGACGTTTGGAGAGCCCTGCGCCTTGTCAGCGATTAAAAGCCCACCAAAATGACAGGTCTGCTTGTAAGTCTGTTTTCCCATTTAAAATTACCTTGGCGGTGCCCCGGAAGAGCGGAGGGGGCGTATTGAGAGCCCTGCGCCTTGTCAGCGATCAGAAACCCTCCAAAATGCCAGGTCTGCTCGTAAGTCTGTTTATCCGTTTAAAATTACATTGGCGGTGCCCCGGAAGAGCAGAGGGGACGTTTGGAGAGCCCTGCGCCTTGTCAGCGATTAAAAGCCCACCAAAATGCCAGGTCTGCTCGTAAGGCTGTGTCCGCATTTAAAATTACATTGGCGGTGCCCCGGAAGAGCAATGGGGACGTTTCGAGAGCCCTGCGCCTTGTCAGCGATTAAAAGCCCACCAATATGCCAGGTCTGCTCGTAAGGCTGTGTCCGCATTTAAAATTACATTGGCGGTGCCCCGGAAGAGCAGAGGGGACGTTTGGAGAGCCCTGCGCCTTGTCAGCGATTAAAAGCTAGCCCACCAAAATGCCAGGTCTGCTCGTAAGGCTGTGTCCGCATTTAAAATTACATTGGCGGTGCCCCGGAAGAGCAATGGGGACGTTTCGAGAGCCCTGCGCCTTGTCAGCGATTAAAAGCCCACCAAAATGCCAGGTCTGCTTGTAAGGCTGTGTCCGCATTTAAAATTACATTGGCGGTGCCCCGGAAGAGCAATGGGGACGTTTGGAGAGCCATGCGCCTTGTCAGCGATCAGAAACCCTCCAAAATGCCAGGTCTGCTCGTAAGTCTGTTTTTCCGTTTAAAATTACATTGGCGGTGCTTTGGAAGAGCAGAGGGGACGTTTGGAGAGCCCTGCGCCTTGTCAGCGATCAGAAACCCTCCAAAATGCCAGGTCTGCTCGTAAGTCTGTTTTCCCATTTAAAATTACCTTGGCGGTGCCCCGGAAGAGCAGAGGGGGCACTTTAAGAGTCCTGAGCCGTGTCAGCGATTAAAGGCCCGCAACAAAAGGACAGGTATTATCGTAAGGATGTTTTCCATTTAAAATATATAAGCGGTGCCCAGTGGCGGATTTTCATCTCTTGAAACCCGATTTAAACCTAAATTTGAGGCCCCCCAGAGGCGCGGTGGGTCGGGGTGTCTGGGAGATTGTATCCCCAGAGAGAGGGGGGAATAGAGGGAGGTTCTCCTCCGAAAATTTCAAAATTATCGAAGACTCAATTTTCAGATGTTAGTTCAGCTAAAGCGGTACGTGTTTATCATGTGTTAACACTAATACTATTACTCCAGTGGCGCAATTTTGAGATTTTTAGTTTAGCTTTTCACCTCCTTGTAGACGCTCTATCGGAAGTCTGGGGATCGTTCCTCGGAAATAATTGAGAAATTCACGTTCTCTTCGACGGTATCTAAAGCAAATTAGTAGTTTAACACTTGCACCGAACATACAGAAGTCAATATCGGATTTTACGAATATTTTCTCCGTTTCTCAGAAATGAAGGATTTTTTTTTTTTACTTTCAACAAGATAAAGCTGATATTTTTTTGCATCGTAAAGGTTGATTAGGTTTTGGTAAACTGTTCGTCACAGTTGAAAGTCACTTGGAAATGTAAAAGGAGAACAACTCCTTTCTGAAGTCAATGTAATAAGTATTCCCCTCCACACGGCTTAAACTTGAAATTCTCTTTCAGGGGGAGGGAAGGAAGGCAAAGCAGCCTCTGGATAAATGTATTGTATACTATGCGGGATCTACGGGCCAGTTTATAATAAAAAGGAGTCCAGGGGCCTTCCTTTGGAAATTTTGAAGTCAGATTCTCTCAGACGATATTTTAATAAATTTCATTTTTCAAAGATCGCAGCAAGAGCTGCGATGCCTTTCGCGCGTCATCGTTGTTGATGGAAAACCTACCACTTTTCCTTCAATATCTTCGGTTCTTTTGAAAGCCTGATATGTTCTTCTCAATACGTCAGCATCGAGACGGTGGGTCATTCTCACCCTATTGCGGCACAAACACAAAGTACCCGATTGATTTTCAAAAATTGAATATTCATTTTCACTGGAACTTTTGCCTCTTTTTTCTCAAAAACGGTGTATATTTCCCACCTTTTCGATACTTACTTATCGAGAAGGACACCTCGGACTATCAAAAGAACCGAAAATATTGAATGAAACGGGGTAGGTTTTCTAACAACGGCCGGCTTGAGCAGCCGGACTCTTTGCGATATTTTATTTTACACCTCAAACTGTGGAGGCCTTTCCGTGACGGTAAATATATTCAGGAGCCAGGGACCAATAAATGTTCGGTACAGACGGTCCTGCACCCAGATGACTAGTGTACACCTAAGGCCATTTAAAAGCACGCACGTGAACGCTCACCATCCAACGTCTTTCGGGGACCGTCTGTACCGAACATTTATTGGTCCCTGGGCATCGTCATTCCGGGCGGGTTTGGAGAGGTGGGGGGGCCTCAAAAAATCTCAAATCGAATAATTTTATTTCCGTCATTTTCCCCCGTCCCTTTTCTGTCCCTTATTGCCTTTCTCTTCTTCCTTTGCTCCCTTTCCTTCCTTTTCTTCTTTTCCTTTTTTCTCCTTTTCTTTCATTCGAGAAATGAGGCCCCCTTTAGGTCTGAGGCCCTACGCAGTTGCGTATTTTGCGTAATTGTAAATCCACGCCTGCGTTGCGTTGGCAGATCGAAAAAGTCGTCATTTAAGAGCAAACCTGGCAGAGCTTATGTATAGATAGGTGTCATAAGAGATTCCCATCTAATTTGTCACTCTCTCTGTAGAAATACATAGACGAAAGCCTCAGATTAGATGGGAATCGTCCATGCCACCTGCGACACTTGCGTAGCTTTGCTTCTGCCTCTTAACTTAACCCTTTCACTGCCAGGTTCAGGTTATTAATAGAAATAAAAGTTATAATTCGCTCAAAGTCAGTGGCCATATTCGTACTCCGCGGTGTTCATTCTGCCTATCTCGGTAGTTGAAGGCGCTCGATGAAACATTATCCTGCACGAGCTAACGATTATGAGGGGCTTTCATCATCAATGAGAGGCAGAGGTACGAAATCAAATAACTCGGGCGAAGTATTGAAAGGGTTAAACGTGAAATTAATTTTATTTTGTGAGTCTGTGAGTAATTTTCGTAATTTTTCCGTGTGCTCATCGCAAATTTTGGCGGATTTGACTCGATCATTAACTATTCTATCGCTATCGCATGGAGCAAACGTTAGAAGAAGTCCCTTTACAAACAAGGCACTTTCCATGTGTAAGCAAAGGAGCGAAGCGTGAAATTTGACAACGATGTACATTCTCCATTTAAACTCACTGAAAGAATCGAATGCTTCGGTCATCGGCGATGACCAGGTGTTTCGACCTTTCTAATGTGTTTAAAGGGGAAAAAAGAAACGTTGCCGAATTGCACGTCTCGCTTTGGAAAAAGTATTTTGGACAGTAAATTTTGGACGCGAGCGACCGACCTCTTGTAGGAAACCCTGCGTGAAAGTGAGTGAGATCGGTGAGATGCGGCATTTGTTTGGAACAACGAGCTATGGTAATCGAGAGGATTTATCGATCATGATTTTGAAACTTCAAGGAGGTAGCCATGTTGGAAATCTCGTGTGGACATTTTCACTCAGGCTCGGTTTGTTTGCCTCATTTGTTGAAGCTTTCAATTGAAAAAACATTAATCGTGACGGAGACGTTTGAAATTTGTTTTGAACGAAAGTGCAAATCTTGTAGAGTGGCTATCTCGTTGGACATAGAAAGGGTCTTATTACAGCTTTTTAGCAATATATCCTTACATTCATCCACGATGTGTGAATACATTGATCGTACAAACTCTGGATCAATGTAATGGAAATTTTCCTTTATGGAAATTTTGTATAGGCAGCTCCGACGATGCTAAATACATTTGAAAGGAGTCGATCGGCTTAACAAATTCCAAGGTGAAGTGGACTATCGGTGGACAGACGGATTTTCCGGCATTCAAGTCCGTTTTCTGTCCGTTCCTCTGCTGCTCTTCGACTCTTTTGTGTTGCGCCTTCGATGTCGTCGACTCTAGAGTACACTTTAAGGTGAATCGTCAGCGTTTAGTGCCGATTTCTGCCACCAGAGCGCTACCGTTTGACCAAAGTCAAATTACTGGCCGAAAGTAATTTATTTTTAAGAAAGCGGAGTGTCAGTTACTAGATAATCATCTGAAGAGTGTCTCTGCACAAAATCTCGTCAATAACTTCAAAAATAAGGCTGAAAGTACCAAAAAATGAAATATCGCAAATCGATTCTTGTATCGAAATGCGATGTTCCATAACTTTTTTTTTGGAGATTTTCAAGGTATTTTGTTTCGAAGGGAGCGGACGATACCGGACGTGGGTGAGTTCATCGGAGGTCAAAACGCATGTTGCCCCTTCGATTCCGGAGGATACCGCACCCGGTGTCATCGGAGGTCAAAACGCATGTTGCCGCTTCTGTTACTAAGTAAATCATGGTAATTATAAAATAGTTGGCTCTCTTCATGCTCAATACTATCCTAACGAATCTCATCCATTACGCTTCAAAATTTTTTAACCATTTGTGGTAGGGAGGGGTGAATTCATAAAATTTCTGTGGCGTCCGTCTTTATGTCTATGTCTGTCTGTGGTCAAAATGTGAAAGCGGGCAAACACTAGTCGTGTTTTTGGCTTTTTAGGTTAAAACCGAAACGCAAAATCCAATAACGTCAGCACCTGCGAAATTCTCCATGGATTTTTTGAGTCTAAAACGAGGAAAACTGGTTTAGAATTGAAGCCGTAAATTAAGAAATTCGTTTCGCCATAAGCTTAATGAGTGTGAGTGAGTTCGAGTGATAATATGTGTATCTACCTCAATCGCACTGATTGAGGCTTTTGGAACTATTCGTATTCCATCCTTTGCGGCTTTATTTTTGAGTCTTACTGCTTGAAATTTTCAGGGTATTTTTCATTTAGCGTGAATTCGTCGATTTCAGCCTAAAACTATTAACTATTTGAGCAGCGCGACGTAGTGTCCGCGACTCCAACTAATCAATATTGGAATCATCTTAACAATCTCAGCACACTCGATAATGTGGAACCTGAAGGAGGCCGGCCTTATCAGTGGCGTCCTATAGCTTGCGCCATGCAATGTGACAACGCTGTACTTTCTTCATTCAAACCCATTAAAAATATCGAACTATATGGTGTTCGGTTAACACTCTATAGAATTCGATATTTTACATGGGCTTAGTTGGCCATATCACAACGTTGCCAATTGGCACGCTACGCCACTGGACCTTATACTGCTAGGAAAAAAGCTGAGAAAAATCCATGTTTGATGACTATCTATGAGGTATCTGACCCACTGGGGGTAGCGTGCAATTTGGCAACGTTGTTCTGAGTCCATTTGAACCCATCTGTAAGGTCAAATGCGAAGGTGTTCATACTCACCAAACACGCACTAGTTCGATCTTTTTCATGGGTTTAAATGGACGAACTGCAACGTTGCCAAATTGCACGCTACACCACTGATCTGACCCGCCAATCCCAAGCTATGTGTATGTATGTTTACTTACTGTACTGTGGAATGCTTTTCTCTGAAACCAATCTGAAGGTTTGATAAAAACTTACGCCTTGATCAGAGTTTGAGGACCTGCCCGGTGTCCCGTCAAAAATGAAACTCTTATTTACACCCAGCCGCGAATCCTGGGTGGCACAATGAATAAACCCCTCGATGCCTGAAATGTTGTCCTTCTTTTTTACAGAAAATAGCCCAAAAGAGTTTCCTGGCGCTGATTCTGCTCTTCTGGACGAGATGAGACGAGCTAGATGGTATCGACTTATCTCATTGGTTTAATAGGCGTCACGTGACAGACATCCGGAATGGACGAATGAGTCATTTCTGTCTAAAATAAACGACTCAAATGACTGCGAATTTGTCACGTGACTCCGTTTCAACCAATAGGAATGATTCATTCTCGCTATTTCGTCTCTTCTTGTCCGAAAGAGCAGAATCAGCCCCCCGGGAACACTTCAAGTTTTAAAAGTCCATTTTCCCACTCTAAAAGTGCAAAACGTTGTTTTAAGAGCGCAATTTCAGAATCATCGCTGAAATATAGTTTGTCACCGACCTGACTCATATTTACCTTCCGACTTCCACTCTTTCCCTCTTTTCTGACTGAAAAGTTGGGTACTTAAAGTACACTTGGAACTTTTTTGGATCGTTAAAAGTTTTTAGAAATAACAAAAAAATTTCCATATGTTTGGACCAAGTGCGTTTCTCCAATTAATTAGGTTTGTTAATAAATATTTTCTGCAACATTAACACGAATAAAAGTGTCCTTTTCTGAGTTTTTTCTCATAAAGCAATAGCTGACAAGGACTCTTGGCGTCTTCCAAACTCAACGATCCAAAGAAAGATCGTCCAATTGGCATCGGTGAGCTGAAATCCACCGCAATCTGTAGAATTGCCAACCTGACATTTCTAAAATTCAAACTTGACGCCCAAAACACCTCCCAATCGGGTTATTGGTTTTGTTGACTGCTAATTGGTGAACAAATGACACAGGACACACCATCCATCTTCATATAACTCTGCAGTTTGACGGGCCGTCCAATGGGTGTGTTCCAAACTTTTGCTGCAAGGATAAAGTGTGTTTCAATCGTATGTAAAATCGCCCGAAAAGTCCATTATGGTGGCATCAGAAAGTCATGAAATGCGATAATAAACTCACAAGATACGTTTAATGAAATCCAAGATGTCGGTAAAATATCGAGCAATCTGTATATGCATGCACCACGAACATCCAAGGATTGCCATCGTTGACAACCTCACAGCTTCAGAGGTTATGTGTTTACTTACGTTGTATTTACGGTTTATCGATATTGTGAGGTTGGCTATCCTTGGATCTTCTTGGTGCATGCATACAGGTTGCTCGATATTTTACCGCCATCTTGGATTTCATTAAACGTCACTTGTGGGTTTATTATCGCATTTCATGACTTTCTGATGCCATCAGTAGACTTTTCATGCGATTGTACATGAGATTGAACACTCTATAGGGCTGTAGCAAAAGTTTGCAACAGACCCATTGCCCAGTTGTTCCGACGAACGGAATATCAATCAAGCATGCAACGCAACGGTTGGTTCACCTACCGTTTTGTGGTGGATTTCGACTCATCGATGCCAATTTGACGATCCTCATTTTGAGCGTGTACGAAGGCCTTTACAATTCAACGCCGCGAACAGCTTTAGCATGCACGAATATTTTTCTTTTTGGCAGAATGAGGATTTGAGTAAGTTCCCTCTGAAATGAAATCTTGTTACTTCTCATTTTGTACTGAAACTTGAAAGGCAACGAGGTAACATGGCAATAGACAGGCTGATACAAGTTATGAGTCCTATCCCAAAGTGAGGTAGCGTTGTGGCGGTGGTAGTGAGGTAGTGAGGTGGCGGGTTTGCCTCATTATGGTGTAACCTTAAATATAGAATTGTAATTAATTCAGTAGAAATTGGTTTTAAACAAAAGTGCAAGTGTTCCATTGTCAGAGTGGCTATCTGGACACAGAATTCCAATATTGCTATGCTGTAGGCTGATTCTCCGTGTCTAGCTCGTAAGAGTCGAAACGAGAAAAGCGAGATGAACGACTCTATCTCGTGCAAATTGATACCACTATACGACTCGGGGTCGTCACGCCTCGTCTCGTGAAATGAGCTGAACCAACCATCTGGCCAAGGTATGCAATTCGCAAGGCACAGTATACCTACCACTTAACACATGCATTAGGTATGTTGCATGTTGCATATCCTAACTTGGGTACCCAATACTCAATGCATATAGTACCCAATATGCAATGCATTGTATACCTACCATTCAACGCATGCATTAGGTGTGTTGCATGTTGCATATCCTAACTTGGGTACCCAATACTCAATGCATATAGTACCCAATATGCAATGCATTGTATACCTACCATTCAACACATGCATTAGGTGTGTTGCATGTTGCATATCCTAACTTGGGTACCCAATACTCAATGCATATAGTACCCAATATGCAATGCATTGTATACCTACCATTCAACACATGCATTAGGTGTGTTGCATGTTGCATATCCTAACTTGGGTACCCAATACTCAATGCATATAGTACCCAATATGCAATGCATTGTATACCTACCATTCAACACATGCATTAGGTGTGTTGCATGTTGCATATCCTAACTTGGGTACCCAATACTCAATGCATATAGTACCCAATATGCAATGCATTGTATACCTACCATTCAACACATGCATTAGGTGTGTTGCATGTTGCATATCCTAACTTGGGTACCCAATACTCAATGCATATAGTACCCAATATGCAATGCATTGTATACCTACCATTCAACACATGCATTAGGTGTGTTGCATGTTGCATATCCTGGCCTGGGTACCCAATACTCAATGGCTAGTCCCCAATATGCAATGCACAGTATAGTTACTGTACAACACATGAATTATGTGTGTTGCATGTTGCATATCACGGCCTGCGTATGCAATACGCAATGTTCAGCATACTTATCATGCAACACATGTATTAGATGAGTTGCATATTGCATATCCTGGCCTAGGTATGCAATACGCAATGCACAGTATATCTATCATTTAACACATGCATTAGGTGTCTTGCATGTTGCATATCCTGACCTGGGTATGCAATACGCAATGCACAATATCCCTACCATTCAACGCATGCTTCAGCTGTATTGCATGCTGCATATCCTACAGGTGGGAAAATTTTGCTTTTATGTGTCTGTTAATGCAAAATGCTTTGTCTGCAAATGCCTCCAAAAGAAACAGTTGTATCGATGCCTGTGTCCAGATAGCTACCCCGAAACACTTGCACTTTATTTTTTTAAAATCCATTTCAAATGGATCTGTTACAGTTTTCCTCTTGTAATTTAAAGGTTGAAATCTGAGTGCTTTGAGCTTGGATGTTTCAAGTCCCCTGTTGTCTTCTGACATTAAACAAACATTCACACACTGACATTAGTCTGTAGTTGGCTGTAGGCTCCTTGACTGGAGTATAAGCCATAAAACAAGCAAAAAAAAAAAATTTAAAGGTTAAAAAATCTGAGGCATACAAATTACAAACCGAGCCTGTGTAAAAATATGCATAAGATATTTCCATCTTGGCTGCCACCGCACTGCCTGAAAAGCACGCGTCCCACACATCCTCTCCTTTGGTATAGCTTGTGGATTGAAGGCGCAACAGTGGTCTTGGAAATTTAGAAATGAGAAATTGATGAGAAATTTACTCTTTGCTTTGTGGCCATTTTCGGACGATTTTAGACCAGAAATGGTCGTCTTCAATGTTGAATCCCAATTCCGGAAGCAATGACTATATAAAGTAATATATTTGTAAGTCGATAGCTATTTTTTTCCAAAATTTTATTGTTTGTTTAAAATATAAAACTTTCGTTGACATTTTACAAAAACTGAGTATTTTTATTAAAGACCAGTCTTTTTCCGGAAACACAATTAGAACCATTTTATCACATTTATCTCACTAGTTTGTTATTATGATTAAAGATTTAGGATATCGTAATTTTTAATGACGCTTCGAGTTATTCTTCTCTCGGACGAGAGGAACTCATTTACTGTGCCAATGACTTGGGATTAGAAGAGACTGCAAGGGTTTGACTTTTTGTGATTTTTCTTTTAATGGGTCTGTTGCGTACTTTTGCTACATCAATATAACTCATTGTCTCTCACGTAAAATTCGGCAAAAATATCGGTGCGCACATTAAAAACTTTCAAAATCCACTCATGATCTCAGAAAATACCTTCCATTTCAAACAACCCGCGCTACACTAGACAGTAGACACCATATCACCGACTTATAACTACATAGATGGAACCATCTCGTTTATGTAAACATGAAAAGAACTTACAAACATTTGAATGTTTCGTTTAGATGGGTACATTTCTTTTATTATTTTGTAATCTTCGATAAACCGAAAATAACCAGACTCCAAATACAGCCAATAGTTCACGTATTTAGAAGGGTAATTCCATCATTTTGTAGTTACGGTGATGCACGCTTATGCACGGTGGTTCCGTCTATGTAGGTAGTATATACTGGTGCAAATAGTGTCTAGTGTAGCGCGGGCTCTTTGAAATTGAAGTGATTTCCCGAGTGAATGAGTGGATTTTGAACGTTTTTAATGTGCGCATCGTTGTTTTCGCCGAATGTTAAATAAGAATCAAGGTTCGATATTGCTGTAGCAAAAGTATGCAACAGACCCATGATACTTTTTTTTGTTTTTGTTTGTTATGTTTTTAGTTTTTTTTGTTTTTGTTTGTTATGTTTTTAGTTTCAGCGGCGGCTCTTGCAATTCGGCTAAAATTTTTTCTCTCCATTTTATTCAAAGCAAAATGAAGCAGCGCTTCACCTGAAATCGATTATTTTACATAGAATCAAATGGAGGGAAAACATTGTTACTGCCAAAGTGCACGAGCCGCCACTGTTTGGTTTGTTTTGTAAGATAATGCATTGAAGTGTATATGTAGAAGGTGGTAAGTACAATTTGGCCACCACTCCGGATTCTCTCCATTTAAACCTACGTTACATAATCGATCTTCTGGGGAGATTCACTGAATCCCTATAAGAAATCGATACTATTGCATAGGTTCAAATGGCGAAAAAGATGGTTGACAAATTGCACAAGGCACCACTGACAATGAGTGCATCTGTACTTGGTGAGCTGAAAGTAAAGATGCCTTTTGGTGCTAACTAACAATAAGTATCAATAAGTATCATGGATTCGGAGATGCGAATTCGCCCCTAAATACATTGTTTTAAATGGAAATTCTGTGTTGTTTCCACCGTTAGTCGTTTTGTCACTTCGCACCAGACATTCTTTGCAACTTTACGCTTGATTGCGTCACCGAAACTGGTACTCTTAATTGTTAGGAAAAAAACTGGAAGGATTTTTGTTCTCTGCTCATCAATTACTTCTCATTTTCTCTAGTAATTATTTATAAAAACAAAAGTGCAAAATTTCAGACCCTTGTGACTGCCCCGTTAAACATTGCCTACTAAATGGCTTTATGGAAAAATGTACAAGCTATTTAAGGTTTAGGCATGCGTTTAATTAATTTTCTCGAGACATTTTTAGTTCCTCATAAACATTGATTGATGGACGCAGCTGATCGCCTGGATAAATCGTTCTTAAGATTCTTTTATGATTCTATTTCAGGCTTTCTTTGATTCAGGCGCCTGTCTTTCCTTTAGTAAATTTCCTTCTTAGACATTAATGATTTATTGCTCCGCACTTGTGCCTTCCGGTTGTACGCTCCTTACCGCATTCAAGTCAGACTTTGTCATTTGATCTTGCACGCTCCAGCACCTTTTGAATTTCGTTTAAATCTCATGATGAGATTGATCCACCAAAAACCTGTAAAAACACAACCGTAACATTAAAGGGCTTTAACCGTTAAACTTGCACTTTTTCTTTAAAGTTGGAACTTCATAGTGTTCAAGGTGATTTTTCCGACCTTCCCGGCAATTTTTACGTGACATGGACAAATACGGGGCTCTTAATTGCTTCTTGCTAACTTTTGCCTTAATAAATGGAAAATATAATAGTTATTCTGCTTTGAAATCCAGCGAAAATTACGATGAGCACATGCGGAGAAGAAAAAAAAACTCGAATACGAAATTCGGAAATTAAGAAAATCACCAACAGACTCACAAAATGACATTTCAGCTTAAGTATTTAAAGCGCAATGTTGGAGCTATCAGTTTTCATGAGGCATCCCTTTCTAACTTGAGGCTCTCCTCTGTGTGTTTCGAAAAAGAGAGTGACCAAATGGGGCAGTTGCAAGGGTCTTAAATGTTGTGTTTTTTATAAAGAAAATAATAGTACTTGATATGTGAGAACAATGGTGCCTTTGGTTTTTACTGAAGTATCCCGGTTTTGGAGATACACTCGTGGAAAGTTGCAAAAAATCGTGTGCGTAGTGACTTCACTACGCGGAGATCCAATTTAAAACAATGAATTTTAGGCCAAAATCTTATAACCGAAACAATGGGACTTAATTAGAAAGCAAAAGCATCTTTCATGTCAGCTTATCAAGTACTTTCATTTCCTTTATAAAAAAACACAACATTTCAGACCTTTGCAACTGCCCCATTAGATAGGAATCCCCCGCGGCATCTGCGTAGTCCCGTCTTCTAAGAGCAAGCTAAGCAGGTATCTTAAGAGATACCTGACTAATTTGTTACTGTCCCTCTATAATAAAAGCCTAAAAAAAAAAAAAAAACTCAACATGTCAGACCCTCGCCCGTTAGAAATCGCTCGTTGATTTGGCTTCATCAGAAAATGTTCTAACTATTGGTTTAGGCGTGCGTTTCCATAATTTTCTCGATACTTTTTTAGGTCTTCATGCATTGAGCGTTGAACGCTGCTAATTGCCTCATATAAAACGTTGTTAAGTTTTTTCTCGGATCCTACTCTAGGCTTTCTTTGATTTAGTCTCCAAATTTCCATCAACTTCATTTCCGCGTTTTTGGCTTGCTCGAGAATCTCGCTTAATTGATGGTACCCTGCTATGTCTTCGGATGAATACCTTCAATTGTTCCAAAGCCGCGTCAGAAGGCCCCTTCTCCAATGATTCCGCCTTTTTCTTTATTAATTCCATATCTTTCTGCCATTGCGGCTGATTTTCCGTGGCTTTTGCCTCCGCAGCTGCAGCCTGTAAATACACAGAAAACACAAACACGAATAAATCGACCCAATAACTCTAGAAAAGAACTTAACCGTCAAACTTTCACTTTTTCTTAATATTTTTTGGAACTTCATTATGCCCAAGGTGATTTTTTCGACCTTCATTCCACTTTTCAAGATTTATGGTCTGTTCGATACTTCGAAAGGTAAAGGTTACGTAAGAAGAGCCGTCAAAAAATTACATAAGAAGAAAACAAATTACGTAAGAGGAAAACACCTGCAACCTACGAATAACAGGTTACGCAACCAACGAAATCAGTTTAGAGGTTATATAATCAGATTAGAGGTTATGCAACCATCTAACAAGAGGTTTTCATTTTTTCAATATTATGCAATCAGTTACATCACATTATTTTTAGTTATGCAACCTCTTAATCAGACCTTCTCGCGCATGCGCAAATAAGATTCTTAATGACTATAAATAAGATGATCTCCGTTGACTCAGCACCCCCCATTCATCCTCTGCATGATCCTCGAGTACGCCGTATTGAGGCTACTTGCTCCTGTTTCCATACTATCCCGTTTCACGCCGAATTGAGGCTGAAACAACCCTTCATTTCTCAAAAATCTCATTTATGTTTAATCATTTTTACTTTTCAGTTTTTGAAGCTTGAGTTCGTACGCCGTATTGAGGCTACGTCCTTCAAGTTTCTTTTGAGCGTTTTTTAGGCTTCTTGCCTCTTTATATTTTGAAAGTGTTGGCTTCTTGCCTTCCTTTATTTTGAGCGTTTTTGGCTTCTTGCCACTTTTTCCGTTATTTTTGTGCTTGGCTTCTTGCCGTCCTATATTTTGAGCGTTTTTGGCTTCTTGCCACTTTTTCCGTTATTTTTGTGCTTGGCTTCTTGCCGTCCTATATTTTGAGCGTTTTCAGGCTTCTTGCCTCTTTATATTTTGAAAGTGTTGGCTTCTTGCCTCTTTTTCCGTTATTTTTTGTGCTTGGCTTCTTGCCGTCCTATATTTTGAGCGTTTTGGCTTCTTGCCACTTTTTCCGTTATTTTTGTGCTTGGCTTCTTGCCGCCCTATATTTTTGACAGTTTTTTGGCTTCTTGCCGTATTTTTCAGTTTTTTACCGTCCGGCTTCTTGCCACAATATATTTAGTCTATCAAATTAAAATATAAAACATATTTATTTAATCTATTCAAAAATATTTCCTCTTTTTCTCTCAAAATTCAAGTTCATCTAAAATCAAAATATTAAACTTTCTAACAAGCAACTTTTACACTTCCTCAGAATTTTCACTCCAATTTACCTTCAAATTCCATTGGTACGCTGTAGTGAAGCTACCAATATCCTTAGGTTCACGCCGTATTGAGGCTGAATCACTCCTGTCACGCCGTATTGAGGCTGAATCACTCCTGTCACGCCGTATTGAGGCTGATCCTCCTATTAAGAGGAAAAATTCTGGGAAAAGTGTAACTTGTTTTTTCTCTCACTTTACGAAGTAAATTAGTTCAAATTAAATATCTTAAAACAGTAAAAATTCTTCTAAATAAATTCTCTCAGGGTTCTCAGTGATGAAACGCACGCGCGGCCTCTAGCCAATCCGTCAATCTGAGAGAACCCACATAAAGAATAAGGTCCTCCGGAAACAATATAATTTTAAAGTAAATTTTCAACCCCCACACTCTTGTTCATGGTCAAAAATATAAGGCTAACTTTTGCTCTAAACAATTGAACATTGAATAGGTAATTCTATGCAGTAAAATCCAGCGAAAAGAGCGACGGCAAAAACAGGTCGTTTTTCGCCCCTTTTTTTGAGTAGGTACTCACAGATCTTTTCGAAACATGTCTCAAATGATACCTTATGATGAACTAATACTTCGGTGAAAATATTAGCTGGAGTTCTCGCATGGTCCCCGAGGTATAGGCCCCTTTAAGTTCCCCACGATAAATCGAAAATCTCCTATATCTCGTAGGAATTTGCACCGATTTTCTTAAATATTGAGGTATGGGGGTATTTTTACGCGTTCTTTTCATTTTAGGGTCAAAAATTGTTTTGGGTCAGTTTTTTTTGGGGGGGGGTGGTCATAATTTTCAATCTTGTGTGTGCTGAAAGTCACAGATTTTGCAGCAATAGGTAAAACTGTACACATATTTGAAAAGAGCGTAAAAAATAAAGAACTTTGATGTGAGTGGTTTTTTCCGTGCGATCGATATATCTCGAGATAATCGATCTCAAAGTTCACAAGTTGTGCTATGGTGCCGCGCCACTGCGTTCAAGACATCCAACGTATGTACGTCGTACACAACTCGAACACAAATTGTGAACTTTGATATATGTATATCGATCGGACGGAAAAAACCACTGTCATCAAAGTTCTTAATTTTTTTACGCTCTTTTCAGAGCTAGTCATACTTACTGACGGCCATCTTGGATTTGAAAATTTTGAAAAACTAATGTCCAAAATGAATTCAACGATCCAAAAAACCCCCATCCACCAAGTTTGAATGAATTTCATCAATTATTGGTGAAGCAACGAATTTTTTCGAAGAATCGTAAGTCGGAAAAACCCTATTTTTGGCTAGATTTGAAACTTTGCGCGGTCATAAGTCTTAAACGAAACGTTTGCCGGCAACGCAGTTTTCGCCATTCGAAAGTTTATAAAATCAGCTTTCTTCACGGAAGTTCTTTGGTCAGATCCCTACTTTGCGCATATTTTTCAAACTCGAAAAACGGTTTTTTGAAAATGTCAAAAATCAAAAAAATGGCCAAAATAGGCTCAAATAATTTTTAAACTAAAAGCATGGAGCATTAAAGCTGACTTTGACCCTCTACTGCCCCCCCGCTTCCAGTTGACCAAATTAAAAAAAAAAAACTGCAGTTATTCTGAAAGCTGACACTTAGCTTTATCATTCTTAAAAGTTTCATCCATTTCTGAGGGGGGAGGGAGGGGCACTCCTAATGGTAGCTGGATGGACCCCTTTCCATAAGAGATTTTGATCATGGCTGTCTCCGTGCTGCTTCAGCATCACTTCCTACAACTCCTACGAGTCCTCTCAATTGTTCCACCTCATTGAGTTGGACTCACTAATCTCACTATAGTTTGCAAATGTCATGAGAATATAGGTAGTACACGATAAACTATTTTTAACCCGCCAATGGGGCTATTGCACATTTTTGCTATAAGCGATTTACTAGTCGATTATGGCGTAAAAACCTCAAAAAATAACGATGGCGGCACTAAAAACTTCCAAAATCCACTCCTAAACTCAATAAACGCAGTTACCCTACTGGCAGCGTTATATAAATTTCACATAAAAAAAAGGAGAAAAATCTTTCAATTTCACATAAAGCTTTCATAATTGAGAAGTAAAATAGAAATAAAGTTTACGTAAAAATTAGAAGCTATTATCTCTTTTCTATGTCATAATTACATAAACGTTACATAAAGTTTATGTAAAATATTAATAAATTTTACGTAAAAAATTTAATTTTAAAGCGCACTCTGGGTGATAATGTTTGTAACTCTCTCTCGTTGGTTAATACAGTGGCTTATCACAGACTGCAGAGTCGCGGATGACACATTTCAACATCATATACTGTAGAAGAGAGACATTTAAGTAATACACAGAGATACAGAAAGTTACAATTTACAAAGTTTACCTAAGGTTGTAGGATTTGAACCCGTGCCGCTGCGGTGGAAGACAAGTACTTTACCAGATGAGCTACGCCGGCTCGCGTGAGTTCAATGCGAATTTTACATATTTAAGTTTGTGTGATGAAACATCCTCGTTAAATAAACATTATTACACATTTTTTACATGAACTGTACGTAAATTTTATATAATTTTTTTGATTCCAAGAAACTTAATTTTTACCTAATCTTGATAATTTTGTTCAAGATATTTCTACATAAAGTTTATATACATCTAATGATTTCATTAGACTGGACATTTATATGATATTTACAAAAAATGTTCGTGATTTGTATGTAAATTTTACATGAATTTTTTTATTTCATTACACTTAAAATTTACCTAATCTTTCATGATTTTATTTACGTAAAGTTTATATAAACAGTATGATTTTGGTAAACAAAACAACTATATAATCTTCGCCCATTTTTTACGTGATTAATATGTAAATTTTACTTAAATCATTTGATTTCAAGAAACTTCATTTTTACGTAATCTTCAAATAAAAATTATGTGACTTTTACGTAAATTTTATATGAATAATGTGGCGTTAAAATTTACCTAATCTTTATATATTTTTTACATATTTGTTACTTGAATTTTATATAAATTTCTAATGCTTTTGTGACTTTCATAAAATTTATGTAAATTTTATATAAATCACTTTTTTATAACTTTTTTATAACTTTTTTACATAAAATTTATATAACGCTGCTCGTAGGGTATTTGCGCGAGCGTAATGGTGGCCGAAGGCACTAACAATGGGAGATTCCTATCTTAATTTCGTCACTCTTTCTATGCTGACAAGGATGATTCACAGAGTAATTAGTCATCAGAGTGATGATCCACATCCGATGAATGGTACCGCAACACCAAGTGACACCGGTGTCAAATGAAAGTAGTCTCTTATTGGTCACTTCTTGATGGAGTTTCAGAATTGTTAGATGGGAATCTCCCATTGTTAGTGCCTTCGGCCACCATTACGCTCCCGCAAATAACTGCGTTAATTGAGTTTAGGAAAGGAGGTTGGGAAAAAGTAGATAACATCCCTCCATCCTTTCCCCTAATATTATTCATATATTTGAGAATCGGTTTTCCACATTCTTTCCCATGTCGATTGGCTTATCTTCTGCAGCTGTTTTGGGTGCCCCTAATTTTAGACGTCGGAGGAGGGGGTCAGGGGGGCTAAACTGAAAACTTTCAAATGGGAACCCATTTTTTTCTTTCTTTCTTTTTTTCTTGCGTCGGTTCACTAGCTCTCATTGCCAAAATCTTATACTGAAAAGCACAAATTTTCAAACGGGCAAAGAGAGAAAAAGATGACAACCATACCAGTGGCGTAGCGTGCAATGAGTCTGTTGCACACTTTTGCTACAGCGATATGGACGGTCAATTCTAGTGTAAAATGGCATAAAAATCACATAGGAAGCATCAAACAATCATAAAATCCATTAATAACCCCGCAAAAGGCGTTTTAAGGAAAGCCTAAGATGTCGGGCGAAGGGGCGAATAAACCCTGCATGCATGCACCACGAACACCAAAAGATGGCCGAAGGCAGCAATTTATAATGTTGGTTAGAATGTAAACAAACGTCTTACTTCCTCGTAGTAGTCACATTTTCTGTCATTCTCTCGTGTTTATTTGACTTTCTCGTCATTGTTTGTGATTAATATGTTGTCAAATTACGTGCTATGTCGATTTGCCGGAATCTTGAAACGAAAACGCCGGGTAAGTACCTATTTTGTCGAATGCCGTCGTCGACCATCTTTGCTGCTCACTGAAAAAAAAAAGTTCTGGCTCTACCGAATACATGCTTCGAGAAGCTGAAGGAGGCATATCCGAAGCAAAGTTCTGTGACTAGCGGGCTTTCCGTCGGTAGTAGCGAGCCACATGCTCTAGTAGTCCCGAACCTCTTGCTTCGGCATTCCGATGTAGGCGGGCAACACGTGCAATGACATACAATTAGCAGGACCTGTCGCCATCTTTTCTCTGTTTAGTATCAGAGTAGAACAGGTTCACTCTTAAAATCAATTCACTCTGAGAATTTGTCATCGGCAATCTCTGAAAGAACGCTACGTTACAATTTAGGAGCATATTCACAGAGTTTGCTCACTTAACTAAGCGCGTCGTAAAGGGTGTGCGCCTCGGAGCGCTACCCTTATATACGCAGCAATCAGGCCTCATATTCCACAAGCTCTGAGCACCGCAGTGGTAACGCACTGTACCCCGGAATAATACGCATCCCCGGTTCGATCCTGGGTAGCGGCACGCTCTTTTTTCACTCTTCTTTATATACATTCCCGAAGCACGTGCTTATGTACTTACTACCGAGCTTTGCTCCGCGAAGCTATCTGAATCAGCACGTGCTTCGGCTCTACCGGAGCAATAGGTGTACTACCGGAGCACAGTTCTTTCAGTGCTCGTGGTGGATGCATGCAAGGCTGGCTCGCCCCTTCGCCCGCAGTCAGACGCCTGAAAACGCCTTTTGTGGGTTCATGACTCATGAGTGGGTTTTATGACTGTTTGATGCTTTCAATGTGATTCTTACGTTAATGTAACCTGGAGTCAACCCTCCATATCACTGTAGCCAAAGAGTGCAACAGACCCATTTGACAACGTTTTATAATTTTCTATTTAAACCCGTGTGAAAGGTCGAATTCGAGGATGCTCACCGACGACTCCATAGTTCAATATTATCAATGTATTTAAATGGAGAAATTTACAGCGTTGACAAATTTCACGTTAAGCGCGCCACTGGAAAACAACCTGGCTTTACCTGCTGTCATAGACTTATTTACTGAGGCGTCGCGATGCAATATTTCGAACGCAATGACATCATCTCTAAACAGAGACAAATAGAGACGCAGCACACAGTATGCTTTCCGTGTTACAAAACTGAGGCAAGTTTAGTGAGCACAGTTTTGTTCGGGAGTCACCGGCAGTAACGATAAATACTGCCTACTGTCGAATGGTGAAGCTCAACGAAAGGCTGTGATTGGTCCGCTGTCCCGGAAACGGAAACAGGTTTTGCTTGGCGAATGCAAACCAGGCGCTCATCAGTCAACAGTAGAGGCAATAGTTGGCTCACCAGAGCTGGTGACTTTGTCCATCATTCTGGCGAAATTTACCATCTTTTTTGCTAAGGTCAAAATCAGCTATCATGATGGTAAATTATATCAGTCTTTTTTCTCCGTGCTCTTCTTTCGATGAGTTCCGACCAAAATTGAACTGAAAAAGTGGAAGCAAGTCGCCTGTCGCAAGCTTTGTGCTTGGTCTCTATTTGCGTCTTGTCACTCAATGAGTCTATTGATCCCAATTTATCCGATACATCTATCGATGTAAAAGACACTCATCAACGCTGCGATGGAAATGACATCAAACAAGAGAAAGCATTTGCACAGGAAAGTCATTTTTAAGCACGAAAGTACTGTTTTTTGCGGTTCTTTTCGCGCAAAGTACGTATCGAAATCTGTTTTCCCGTTCGAGATATCGACGTTTTAAGAGTTGGCCAAAATCAAACTTTGAAAGCCCACTGTGCGCTCCATAATTTATTTTAGGACCTAAAAATTTCAGAAAAGGTGCCTCTTTTGCTTCTGAATCACCCTGTATAAGTGAAATTTATTTTTGGGTGGGGGGCTTTTTTGCCGATTTTGAACGCACCTCTTTCAATTTTTACCCTATATTTTAGGGGTAAACTCCCCCCCCCCACCCAACAACCCTAAAATTCAATTTAGGGGAAAATGAAAAAAGAAAAACCTCCTCCTTAACTATCAGAAGGAATCCTTCTTGCCAAATTTGAATGCAAATGGATTCAATTCATGATGCGTCACTCTGCAGTGGCGGATCCACGGGGGGGGGGCGGCACGGGGGCACGCCCCCCCTCTAGAAGCCTCAAATTTTACCTTTTTTCTATAGAAAATAGCCCGAAATTTCTGCCACCAACGCTTCAAATTTCAAAATGTCACAGGCGTGCTCCCCCAGAAAAATTTTCTGATGGGGCCGCCACAGAGGGACAGACATTTTTTTTGAATATGATTTTTCAACTCAGGGGCATCTGAAATGCCAAGAAATGGAAATACCACAATCTTCAATTTCCTCATGATGTCAATACTTTCGCTCCTTGGGGGGGGGGGGGGAAGTAAAAAGAAAAAATAAATTTACATTTTTCAGTTGAAAATTGCTGCGAATCTACGATTGATTCGAAATGTTTCTCATAAATTAATTATTATTTTTTGTGCGTTTTTCAGTATTTTCCCCTGCACCATGTTTCTTTTGTGTTAAGTCCTCGCCGGTTCCTTTTCTATCTTGTTTCTATGCTAAGCCAAGCTGTCATTGACTGATTGACCCCATTGCAGTAGCGTAGCTAGCTGAGCAAGCGCCCCCCTGCCGATTCGAATTCTGCGCCCCCTTTTTTAAGGAAAAAATTGGCCGCTTTGGTGGAGGCCCCCCCCGCACCTGTACAAGTCGGAGCATTTGTCGGAAAAATTCCTTTCTTTAAAAATTGTTGTAAATTAATGTAGAAAAATCATGTTTATTTATTCACAATGATACAACTAAAAAAGCACATCACCATCATGAATTTGAAAAAGCTCCGAACTTTGTGAACGTGAATTTTGACAGGAGCACTTACAGCCGTTACATTGCTTTCTCCCTACTTTTCTTAGCTTCTATTTTTCTCAATATGTTCTTTTTTTCCTTTTCTTCCTTTTCCTCTCCTTTTTTTCTTTTTCCCTTTTCCTTCCCTTTTCTCCTTTTCGCTCTTCCTCTTTCGCTTCTCAAAATTTTTGCGCTCCCCGATGCGTTACGCCCCCCCGCCCGGCGGGATCAGCGGGGCATATAGTTACGCCACTGAACCCCAGTTAATTTGATACAACTATCGATGTTTAAGACACTCACCGAAGCTACGATGGAAATGACAGCAAATAAGAGAAAGCATTTGCACAGGAAATTCATTTTAAGGCACGGAAACAATTTTTGAACGCACCAAAACAAAATTCAAACTCGCACTGACTTCTTAGGATTTTTATTCTCACTGATGATCTTGAAAATTTAATGCGTTCAATTCTTATCGGTGATCTGCGGTGATCCCTCTACCAGTGCTGCCAACTTTAGTGAAAAGGACAGAAAGCTGCCTTAAGAATTAATGTAAAATGTCTATTTCCTTTGCTAACTCTTGCAGCGCTGAGCCGATAGGTCCGTTAGCATTATCTCTGAAATGAAGGTGAAAGTGTTTTGGTCTGTTAAAGAGTGGTTATCTGGACACAGGCATTTTATCAGTATTTATATTCAATGGATTTTCGCGGATAAGAAACTGAGACACCACAGACACGAGCAAAATAAATCTGCAAAAAAAAAAAAAAAAAAAAAAAAAAAAAAAAAACAAAAAAAAAACAAAAATTGCCTCAAGAGTCTTGTTATGCACTCCGTCTGTATGATATAATGTCTCTGGTTAAAATTGACAGTTTTATGCAAAAAATACAGTTTTGAGTAATTTAAGCTCTTGCTAGCATACTTCAGGAAGATACTTTGCTTTTATTAAGCCGAAATACTCAAAAATAATGCGAAATTTATGAAATACGAAATTAAGTGTCAATGGGTGCCTCACATTGGGATAGGACTAAAGCCTGGTTCTCAATAGGACGCAAGGCCTTGCGTTGCGTACTGTTGTGTTGCGTTCCCTATTGCGTTAGCTAGATAGCTTTGCGACAGAGGACGAAAAGTCGTTCTCAATGAACGCAAGCATCGACCAATCAGCATCAAGGATTTCGAAGGGCGCGCTTCAAACACTCAAAATAGAGTCGGTTTGTTTACATTTTAATTTTCGACTTCGCTAGTGAGGTTACAGGTTAGTTTCGCTCAGTTTATCAAACATCATACGTATTTAGTTTGTTGCGAGTCGTATATTCTGGCCAAGGTATGCGTTGAGTCCAAAGACATTATAGAAGAAGACTGGTCCCTAGCGGCGAGATTTGAAGCCGGTTACTGTCATAGGCAGGGCTTCCCCGCTCAGGGGTATGAACCAAATTAACATTGCGGCATTTGGAGCCGAGACATAAAACTGTTTCAAAATAATGTTAATTACATTCAGTTTTCAAAAGTACTCAGATATGATATGCAGCATATGCCAAAGTTGAAATTGACCACCTTAAACGCAAGTTTTGGTCAATTTATCCTCTAGATATTTACGATTGAAAGCACGGGAGATAGGTTACGGGTGCTAAAGTAAACAGCGACCGACCGATCGTTTACTTCGATTATTAAAGAACGGACGCCTTAAATTGATTCAAATTTTTAGTTTAAATGTATGTTACACTACACTTTATAACATATGTGAGACTCGATATTGTTATTCGCTAAAATGATTGATTAAAATATGTTTGAAGAGTAAAGCTCCATAAGAGCTAACGTTAAAATGGTTCATACCCCCGCGCAGGGAAGTGCCCTGCCCATCAGCCCGTGCCAAGACCGGCTTCACTTTTCCTCCGTGCAAAGAGATAGCAGGGGCCAGTCTTCTTCTATAATGTCTTTGGTTGAGTCTCTTGGTTGAATTATTGTATAGAGAGTTCCACCACGAAGCTTAATGCATGTTGGCAGGAGTCGATTTAGTCAACCGTCAGAAGGTGAAGTTTGACAGTGGACCGCAGTAGCGCACTGAGAGTTTCTTCATCTCTCTCTTATTTTCTCCATTAAGAAACGTATGTTAGACGAGGATGGACAAGGGGATAAAACCCCCTCTTTCTGTCCTTTTCCTTCTTATACACTCAAATGAGAAATGAGAGAGATGGAAGAGATCCTGGTTGCGCCAGTGCAATGGACCAGTGGTGGACAGACGGATTTGCCGGCATTACGGTCCGTTCCCATGCGGTCAGAGACAAATCCTCATCTACTCATCGACTCCTTTTGTGTGGAGCCTTCGATGTCGTCAACTCCTGCTCGCCTCCGTGAAAGCCTGAAATCCAGGAAAGAGATCGAACTATCAGGTGTTCGCTGAATAGCCTCGAATCAGTAGCGTAGCGTGCAATTTGGCCACGTTGTACTATGGCAATTTAAACCAACGTAAAAGGTCAAAGTTAAAGGTGTTCACCGAACATCCACTAGTTCGATCTTTTTCATGGGTTTAAATAGACGAGCTGCAACGTTGCCAAATTGCACGCTACGCCGCGTCACTGCCTCGAATTAAACGTTTTGCGTGGGCTTAGGCGGCCAAAGTTTAACGTTGGCACAGGGGCGGATTTACATTTCTTGACGCCCTACGCAACCCTGAATTTGAGGCCCCCCTAGCAGCAGGATGGGGTATCTGGAAGATTTTCCCCCAAGATTGAGGGGGAATCGGATGCCTCCACCTTGTCAGCGATTTAAAAGCACCACCATACTGACAGGTCTGCTCGTAAGTCTGTTTTCCCGTCTAGAATTACATTGGCGGTGCCCAGGAAGAGCAGAAGGGACGTTTGGAGAGCCCTGCGCCTTGTCAGCGATCAGAAACCCTCCAAAATGCCAGGTCTGCTCGTAAGTCTGTTTTTCCTTTTAAAATTACATTGGCGGTGCCCCGGAAGAGCAAAGGGGACGTTCGGAGAGCCCTGCGCCTTGTCAGCGATTAAAAGCCCACCAAAATGACAGGTCTGCTCGTAAGTCTGTTTTCCCGTTTAAAATTTCATTGGCGGTGCTTTGGAAGAGCAGAGGGGACGTATTTAGAGCCCTGTGACTTGTCACCGATGAAAAGCCCACTAAAATGACAGGTCTGCTCGTAAGTCTGTTTTCCCGTTTAAAATTACATTGGTGGTGCCCCGGAAGAGCAGAGGGGACGTTTGGAGATCCCTGCGCCTTGTCAGCGTTTAAAAGCCCACCAAAATGACAGGTCTGCTTGTAAGTCTGTTTTCACAATTAAAATTACATAGGCGGTGCCCCGCAAGAGCAGAGGGGACACTTTAAGAGTCCTGAGCCGTGTCAGCGTTTAAAGGCCCGCAACAAAAGGACAGGTAATCTCGTAAGGCTGTTTTCCATTTAAAATATTTAAGCGGTGCCCAATGGCGGATTTTCATGTCTTGAAACCCGATTTAACCCTAAATTTGAGGCCCCCCAGAGGCGCGGTGGGTTGGGGTGTCTGGGAGATTGTATCCCCAGAGAGAGGGGGGAATAGAGGGAGGTTCTCCTCCGAAAATTTCAATATTATCGAAGACTCAATTTTCAGATGTTAGTTCAGCTAAAGCGGTACATGTTTATCATGTGTTAACACTAATACTATTACTCCAGTGGCGCAAACTTGAGATTTTTAGTTTAGCTTTTCACCTCCTCGTAGACGCTCTATCGGAAGTCTGGGGATCGTTCCTCGGAAATAATTGGGAAATCCACGTTCTCTTCGACGGTATCTAAAGCAAATTAGTTGTTTAACACTTGCACCGAACATACAGAAGTCAATATCGGATTTTACGAATATTTTCTCCGTTTCTCAGAAATGAAGATTTTTTTTTTTTTTTTTTACTTTCAACAAGATAAAGCTGATATTTTTTTGCATCGTAAAGGTTGATTAGGTTTGGTAAACTGTTCGTCACAGTTGAAAGTCACTTGGAAATGTAAAAGGAGAGCAACTCCTTTCTGAAGTCATAATGTAATAAGTATTCCTCTCCACGGCTTAAACTTGAAATTCTCTTTCAGAGGGAGGGAAGGGGCAATGAAGCCTCTGGATAAATGTATTGTATACTATGCGGGATCTACGGGTCAGTTTCTAATAAAAAGGAGTCCAGGGGCCTTCCATTGGAAATTTTGAAGTCAGATTCTTTCAGACGATATTTTAATAAATTTCATTTTTCAAAGATCGCAACAAGAGCTGCGATGCCTTTCGCGCGTCATCGTTGTTGATGGAAAGCCTACCCCTTTTTCTTCAATATCTTCGGTTCTTTTGAAAGCCTGATATGTTCTTCTCAATACGTCAGCATCGAGAAGGTGGGTCATTCTCACCCTATTGCGGCACAAACACAAAGTACCCGATTGATTTTCAAAAATTGAATATTCATTTTCACTGGAACTTTTGCCTCTTTTTTCTCAAAAACGGTGTATATTTCCCACCTTTTCGATACTTACTTATCGAGAAGGACACCTCGGACTATCAAAAGAACCGAAGATATTGAATGAAACGGGGTAGGTTTTCAATCAACGGCCGGCTTGAGAAGCCGGACTCTTTGCGATATTTTATTTTACATCTCAAACTGTGGAGGCCTTTCCGTGACGGTAAATATATTCAGGGGCCAGAGACCAATAAATGTTCGGTACAGACGGTCCTGCACCCAGATGATTGGTGTACACCTAAGGCCATTTAAAAGCACGCACGTGAACGCTAACCATCCAACGTCTTTAGGGGACCGTCTGTACGGAACATTTATTTGTAGGTCCCTGGGCATCTTCATTGCAGGTTTGGAGAGGGGGGGCTCAAAAAATCTCAAATCGAATAATTTTATTTCCGTCGTTTTCCCCCTTCCCTCTTCCGTCCCTTA
>VMOF01000013.1:8522774-8533288 GCA_011764245.1 Trialeurodes vaporariorum
TTTCGCGAGTCTTGTCATTGAATCCATCATTGTCATGGCCCTATTTTGATTCTATCTATAAGCGTTCACAAAACTAGATTTTAATGAAACTGTTGAACCCATTTGGCCTTGCTTGCAGTCGGTACACGGGTACTGAACGTCATCTTTAGAAGAAGAGTTGCTCTTGATCGCCTCAATGGCTTGTGAATTCTACTGCCTGTTTTGGGCTTTGATTCGATAATATTACTCAGTGAGTTTGCATCATTGTTAATATTTTGCCTAAAAACCCAATTCTATCCTCTGTGCATTTACGTGAAATACTGTTCACCAAAGGACATAAGCAGACGTCGCTTGAAAGGTAAGCAGTTTTTAATTCCATTCTTGGTGGTGCAGTTGAATCAGTGGTGTGCCGTGACAACACCATGACTGTTACCTAAGTTCTGTACTTACATTGAGTTGACTTCGTAAACGGTGAAGAAGCTGGCCCGGGGGGGGGGGGGGTGTGGTGATGAAAATAAAACTCAGGCATATTTCTGTCATTCAAGAATCGGTGTCAATAATATTACCTTGTGTCAGACTCTTTTAATAGTGTGATTGTAAAGGTGAGTTATGTCAAAACAGGTGAAAAAGAGTCAAGACAGTAAAAATTCAAAATCTAATCACTCAAGGTAAAAAAAAGCGTAAAAAAATAAATTATTTTTGTCTCCAGAATAACTACTGCGCGATGCATTGTTTTTGAACCAAATGCATGTCCCCTATTTTATTTCAGGTAAAACGCTAGAGCTCGTTTCAGCAGTGTAGGCGGACCTAGATCAATAATCTTTGGAATTTGTAAACATTATTTCTGATATTACTCGATGAAAATGAATGAAAATGAATTGAGTGTTCACTTTTCAACGAGGAACACTTTAAACGCAAAAGAACAAAGTCAGAAGCAATTTTGGTTTTATTTTAAAGGAATTAAATTTGAAAATTCGCCAAAGATTATGATTTAGGTCCGCCTACACTTCTGAAACGAGCTCTACCTATAATGAATGGCAGGGGCTCCGTGAGTATACTTGGAGTTACTCATCCAACGCAGCAGACCCAATGATGTAGTGAGCCAAGTGAGCGTGTCTGCAAGTCTTCTTCCTTTCTACGCGTTCCGTGTGTCGCGCTACTGGCAATTCTCTTGGTCTTCTTTGAAATTTTTCAAAGCCTTTTGAAAGAAAAAGAAAAATCTTTGCACTCACAATTTTGCAAGCGACACCTTATATGTCGCAGGAGACATGGAGGGCCCACGCCACTGATTTAAAAATTTTCCTTTTGCCTTCATAACTACTGATATTGCAATGTTTTGAATGATCGTTTTTTTAAATACCAAGTGTCTCTCCAATTGTGCCTGAACTGTTTTAACTTAACTAAAGTGCTGAACGAATGGGATTAGCCTTAGCTTTTTGAAGTTTAAATAAAAAAAAAATCACCGAAAAGTCAATTGGTACTTACATGCCGTCAATCAATCACGGTAGAAATTCTGCTACAATAAAAATCAATTTCTAACTACCGAAATTTCGCAAATCAATTACCAACCAATTAATCAAATAATCGCTAATCGATGTTTGTTTTTTTTTATTAATCTTAAAACTTTTCACTTCCGATCAATCGACAAAAAATTCATTGACGGGCCTGAAGTATTTTCAGCTTAAACACACCTTTTTTTTTTAGGAACCTAGTTAGTGTACCTAGTTCCAATAATTCCGATCATATCATAAAACCTCCCACTGAATTAGTAAATGTTTTTGGAACACTCGTCCTTCCCATATTTTTATTCTAAACCTCAGCAGTGACGACCATCAGTCTCCTAAAAGTAAACCTCCTCTAAAAAATTTTAATATATCCTCAAGCAAATTGATGGGTTTTCATACTACCTAACTTTTGATTTCTTTTTTTTCTCATGGACTTCAGATGTTACTCGTATACTTTTGTGATTGAAAATTTGTTACCTAGTTAAGAAGTAAGAGCAGTTGTAAAGATTCAAAGTCAGAAAGCCTTCATCTGATACTTATTATTTTTCCCCGGTTCACTATTTTTTTTTTCAAACAAGTGTGCCGTTTCTCTCGAACCGACACTTTCTCTCTCTCTCTCCCCTCTCTCTCCCCTCTCTCCCCTCCCCTTTTCTCTCTCTCTCTCTCTTTTTCCCTTTCCCTTACTCTTCCCGACCCTTCGTTCTGTTTGACCGAAAGGTGATGCACTCATGTTGGTTTCCGTGTTTTTCGTTTGTTTCTTTTCCTTTTTCTGTGACTCGTACCTTCCGGTGGGCCCGACGGGCGACCACCCATTTTCCTCGGGTGCTCTCTTGCCACCCCCTTATTTCCATTGGGGCTGGTGTTCTCGATTTTCTTGCCAAGGAGGTACTCAGTTTCGAGCTGCCGAGAAGTGCAGAGCTCAGCCCAGGACGTTCAGTCAGTTTTATTTTTCAGTCAATTCTAGTCACTTTCGTTTGAATTATGTGTCCGTCGATTTTTGGAAATTCTGTTCCTGTTAAATTTTTTCTGGATTTTTTTGCCCCCTTTTAAAGGGGGAGTTTCGTTTGTTTTTTTTTCTTGTTTTCTCGTGTGCTTCATTCTGTGTGAGATGAGAGGTCGATTTGAAGTACACGGGGAGATGTTCGTTTATCGTCTTTCTTTTCGTTTTTTGTTCAATTTTTGGGGTTTCCCTTTCCGTCTGCGAGTGAACATGGCGTATTTTATCTGTTTCTAAGGTTTTCGTTTTTCTTATGTTTACTTGTAGGGTTCAAGTTTCTGGACTTATTTATGATTCTTTGGGTTTTGGTTGGAAGTTCCTATATGCTCTTTTGATGTCTATTGTCAATCTTTCGCCATGTTTTTTTCTGTACCGTTGACGAATACGTTTCGAGATGTCCTTGAACGTGTTTTGATGTTTTTCTCATGGAATGGGCCGTTTATTTTATCAATGTTTGAATCCAATGATCTCATCGAAAGCTGAGTTTTTAACCCCTATTATTTTATTCTATATTTTATTCTACCCTATTTATTTCTATGCTCTTTTTTTGCCTATTTTATTCTCATTTATTGACCGATTGCGCATTTTACTCTTTTTAATATTCTGCAACTCCTAATTTTAGTTTGTTTTTTACGTGAAAGATTTTCTATTTTTGGTAGTCATTTTGAGCTGCTTAATTTCTTGAAAATTTATTATTCTAGTCTTCTTTTTGCAATCGTGTCGCTGTGATTTTATTGTAATTATGTCAAAGTTTAGTCGTGATATTTTTTTACTTTGGGTTTTTTGATTTCTATTGGGGTTTTTTTTGTTCGTTCTTTTGTGAATTTTGTAAATGTAATTTCCTGTACGTTTGTAAATTTTTTTGTAATTCGCGGAGCGCTCCCGAAAATTTTTTTCCCGATAATTTTACGTGCAATACCGTGTCTATGTTTTGTTTATTTCGTATCGTGTTTTGTACTTATTTTATGGTGTTTAATTCTGTGATACTTCGACGCGCGTTTTTTTTTTCTTGTGTGCAAATTTTTGTGATTATAGTTTGGTCAATTTATCTCGGCTGTTTGTGTTTGTTTTGTTTTCGTCATATTTTTTTCCCTTTTTGGTATTTTATTTATCTTTTGTTTTGCTTTGTGCCCGCCGCCTCTCTCTTTCATGTTGTGTTGTGTTTTGCACGTTTCCAGTTATTTTAACCTCTGTGAGAGAGGGGTGACGGCGCAAAATGGTAGCCGTGAGCGTGGTTCGTTTTCAGAATCTCTGGGTATGTTTTATGTTTTTGTATGTGTCGATGAAAGTTTATTTATTTATTTTCTCGATTTGTTGTTGTGATTTTTCTAATGTTTGCTAGCAATGTTGTTAGCAATATTTGGTGTGCGATTTGTTTTGTAACTGTGTTAGCGATTGCGTCTGTGATTCCGCCTCACAGTTTTGTTCTTTTCTGTCTTTCCTTTTTTTTTTTCATTCGTGTTTTTGTTGTTGTTTTTGTTCTCTTCTATTGATGTGTGTCTGAAAGTTTTTGGGTGATTTTTTGTCTCTGTATTTTCTTTCTGAGTTGCTTTGCCATGGTCAAACCTCCCTATCTTTCCCCCTTTTTCTGCTCTTTTTCTACTGGGCCGTCTTTTGTCTTTGTCTTGTCTTTTCTGTCAAGTTTTTCTTCCTTTCTAATGCTTTTCTTGAATTTTTTTTTCTCGTCCTTCTTTTTTGTCTTTCCTTGATGTATAATTTTGAATTTTGAGTTTGACTGGAGGAATGGGACTCCAGTCTGTTTGTTTTTTTCTGCTTGTGGAATGGGACACGAGTTTTTGTTTCGTTTTGAGTAGGCGCCAGGATCTTTTCTTTAGGTTTATTTGCTTTCATGTTAGTGTCCCTAGTTCTTTATGATATGTGAGTGTGTGAATGTGTGAGTATCTTTCTTTGAAATTAGTGTCTTTAGGTTTATTTTGCGTAGTTTAGGTATCGTATGGTTATGATTAAAATTTTGGGTTTTGGGTTTTTTTTTTCTGCGATTTTGTAGCTGTGTATTGTATTTTTCTCTTGTCAATGTTGACTTTTGTACTCCCCCGCATTTTCCCTTGTGGATGTGTCTAATGCGCGTGTGGATGTAGTGTTTTCTTCTGTCTTTTTGGCTGGTGCTTTCGTTTTTCTCACTCATAGCATTTTTTCGGTGTTGTGGGCGAGAGAATATCTTGTTGTTGGATCCTTCTGAATCAAGCCTTTGTTTACTCTTTGGAGTTGTTTCTAACTCAGGTGTTGATTAGATGTGTGTGTTGGTCGTTTTTTTTTTTTTCCCCCTGTTCTGTCTTATGGGAGATTTGAACGGATGGGCTGCCAGAAAATTTTTTTGTGTTGGCTGGTTTTTTTTTTGTCGTTTTTTTCTTCTTTGCCTTACATTTTCCTTCGTGGATAAGACTGATGTATTGTGCAGAGAAGAAAGTGGTAATTTGTTCTTGTTGTTTGGTTTCTTGCAGACAGACGTTTTCTCTTTGAGATATGTCTAACGTCGTGTCTCCTGAACCGCCGTGGTATTTTGATGATTTCTGATGTATCTTGTATTTGCATTATGTCTTGTTCATTGTAGGTACTGATTTTGGTGTCTACTCTCGTTCTGTTTCGGTTTCGTCTTTTTATTTCTCTTGTTTTGAATTTTTATTCTTTACTACTCTCTTCTCTCTTTTCTTCTCTTCTTTCTTGATTACTCTACTCCCCTTTTCTTTGTCAATTTTCCCTTTTGACATCTATTGCTCTTTTCTCTCTCTCCCTGTATTTTGGTTCTCGTTGATTAGTTTTTTTCCCTTGCGTTTTCTCTATGAGATATGTCTAACGCAAGTGGTGAAAGAACTATTTTGTTGTTGTTTTTTTTGTGGGTTGTCATCAGCCTGCGTTTTTCTCTTTGAGATTTTCTAAACGGTTGTGCTGGTGAGCCCAGTCTTGGTCATTTGTTGACTCTTGTCTTTGTTTTGTGTCATTTGTTCTAATGTTTTTACTTTTGTATCTTTCCCTTGCTATCTTTGTTTCCTCACTTGCTCTCCTTGTTTCGTTCTCTTACCTTTCTCTCGTCTGTTTCTCTTCCTCTCTTCTCTTCTACCTCCTGTGAAATTTTTGAAAAACTTGTTGTTTCTTATCTTGTGGTTTGTATTTGGAATTGGTTGACCTTCTGTCTCGGTTGTTTTCGGTACCATCTTCCAACGCTCGCTCTACAAGTATCTTTACTCTTCTCGCTTTTCCCTTGTCTTGTACTATAAACTTTTCCTCGGTTTTTTTTGTCTTCATTTCTCTCTGTCGACCTATGGTCGAGCTTTAGGGGGGGAGTTTGTGCCGTTTCTCTCGAACCGACACTTTCTCTCTCCTCTCTCTCTCTCTCTCTCTCTCTCTCTCTCTCTCTCTCTTTTTCTTCCTTCACTCTTCCTGACCCTTCGTTCTGTTTGACCGAAAGGTGATGCACTCATGTTGGTTTCCGTGTTTTTCGTTTGTTTCTTTTCCTTTTTCTGTGACTCGTACCTTCCGGTGGGCCCGACGGGCGACCACCCATTTTCCTCGGGTGCTCTCTTGCCACCCCCTTATTTCCATTGGGGCTGGTGTTCTCGATTTTCTTGCCAAGGAGGTACTCAGTTTCGAGCTGCCGAGAAGTGCAGAGCTCAGCCCAGGACGTTCAGTCAGTTTTATTTTTCAGTCAATTCTAGTCACTTTCGTTTGAATTATGTGTCCGTCGATTTTTGGAAATTCTGTTCCTGTTAAATTTTTTCTGGAATTTTTTGCCCCTTTAAGGGTGAGTTTCGTTTGTTTTCTTTTTTCTTGTTTTCTCGTGTGCTTCATTCTGTGTGAGATGAGAGGTCGATTTGAAGTACACGGGGAGATGTTCGTTTATCGTCTTTCTTTTCGTTTTGTGTTCAATTTTTGGTTCCTTGCCGTCTGCGAGTGAACATGGCGTATTTTATCTGTTTCTAAGGTTTTCGTTTTTCTTATGTTTACTTGTAGGGTTCAAGTTTCTGGACTTATTTGATGATTCTTGGATTTTGGTTGGAAGTTCCTATATGCTCTTTTGATGTCTATTGTCAATCTTTCGCCATGTTTTTTTTCTGTACCGTTGACGAATACGTTTCGAGATGTCCTTGAACGTGTTTTGATGTTTTTCTCATGGAATGGACCGTTTATTTTATCAATGTTTGAATCCAATGATCTCATCGAAAGCTGAGTTTTTAACCATATTATTTTATTCTATATTTTATTCTACCCTATTTATTTCTATGCTCTTTTATTGCCTATTTTATTCTCATTTATTGACCGATTGCGCATTTTACTCTTTTTAATATTCTGCAACTCCTAATTTTAGTTTGTTTCTACGTGAAAGATTTTCTATTTTTGGTAGTCATTTTGAGCTGCTTAATTTCTTGAAATTGATTATTCTAGTCTTCTTTTTGCAATCGTGTCGCTGTGATTTTATTGTAATTATGTCAAAGTTCTAGTCGTGATATTTTTTTACTTTGGGTTAGTTTGATTTCTATTGGGGGTTTTTCTGTTCGTTCTTTTGTGAATTTTGTAAATGTAATTTCCTGTACGTTTGTAATTTTATTGTAATTCGCGGAGCGCTCCCGAAAGTTTTGTCCCGATAATTTTACGTGCAATACCGTGTCTATGTTTTGTTTATTTCGTATCGTGTTTTGTACTTATTTTATGGTGTTTAATTCTGTGATACTTCGACGCGCGTTTTTTATTTCTTGTGTGCAATTTTAGTGATTATAGTTTGGTCAATTTTATCTCGGCTGTTGTGTTTGTTTTGTTTTCGTCATATTTTTCCTTTTGGTATTTTATTTATCTTTTGTTTTGCTTTGTGCCCGCCGCCTCTCTCTTTCATGTTGTGTTGTGTTTTGCACGTTTCCAGTTATTTTAACCTCTGTGAGAGAGGGGTGACGGCGCACAAGTTTGCGTGTTATTGGCCATTGGCCCTCACGACTCTTCTTTTTGTTCAAATAAAAGGCAGTATTTTTCTTCAACTTCTGCTTTAAGGTGATTCCAGGCGAAACTTTTCCAGATTTCAAACTGATGGATGGCGCCACTAGTCGCTATTGATAAAAGTCGTTTCTGTTTACATTATTTTTAGTTATTCGACTAATAACTTAACAAAATATCAACATTTTTAGCATTTCAAATTGTAAAAAAAGACGAAACGCAAAATCAAAGAACGTCAGCATCAACAAAATTTTTTAATGGATTTCTTGAGCCCAAAAGGAGCCAAATTGGTTTAGAATTAAAGCTGTAAATTATGGAATTAATTTCGCCACAAGCTTAGTTAGTGAGAGTGAGTGATAATATGACTATTTGCCTCACTCGCACTCATTTAGACTAATGGTAATTTTCGTATTTCATAATTTCCGGCTTTATGTTTGAGTGTTCCAGCTTAAAACTTTCTGGGTATCTTCCTGAAGTATGCTCGCAGGTGCTGACGTTTCTACAATTTGTGCTTTTAAAGTAGAATCGTCAATTTTAGCCAAAAATTTGTGACTTTTTGAGCAGCGCGACGCGGAGTCCACGGTTCCAACCAATCGACTCTAGAATCATCTTAAGTAATCTCATGTTTGCAAGGTTTTATTTTATTCCAATAAACGATGAAAAATGTGAAAACAATTTCTTATCTTTAGCTTACACAGTCTGGAAACAAAATTTTGAAGGATGGAGGTACGAGCAAACACAAAAGTTTTGACAGTCGAAAATTTTTTTAAGAAATATCCTGGAGACAAAAATAATTTATTTTTTCACGCTTTTTTTTACCTTGAGTGATTAGATTTTTGAATTTTTATTGTCTTGACTCTTTTTCACCTGTTTATGACATAACTCACCTTTACAATCACACTATTAAAAGAGTCTGACACAAGGTAATATTATTGACACCGATTCTTGAATGACAGAAATATGCCTGAGTTTGATTTTCATCACCAACCCCCCCCCCCCCCCCCCCCCACGGGCCAGCTTCTTCACCGTTTACGAAGTCAACTCAATGTAAGTACAGAACTTAGGTAACTGTCATGGTGTTGTCACGGCACACCACTGATTCAACTGCACCACCAAGAATGGAATTAAAAACTGCTTACCTTTCAAGCGACGTCTGCTTATGTCCTTTGGTGAACAGTATTTCACGTAAATGCACAGAGGATAGAATTGGGTTTGAGGCAAAATATTAACAATGATGCAAACTCACTGAGTAATATTATCGAATCAAAGCCAATACAGGCAGTAGAATTCACAAGCCATTGAGGATTGACAGAGCATAGAGGCGATCAAGAGCAACTCTTCTTCTAAAGATGACGTTCAGTACCCGTGTACCGACTGCAAGCAAGGCCAAATGGGTTCAACAGTTTCATTAAAATCTAGTTTTGTGAACGCTTATAGATAGAATCAAAATAGGGCCATGACAATGATGGATTCAATGACAAGACTCGCGAAAGAGGCTAACCCTCTCCAACGTCGATGCCATTATCTCTTGTGTATGTCGTACACAAGTAATGTTTCAAGATAATGCTCACCAAAAGAGAGTACGTTAGTTGCGAGTGAATAAAAAGTAAGTAGAGAGGTTTGAAATCTAAGACACAGCTCTGACCACAGACTGAAGTGATTTAAACAAGAGACTGTAAACCACAGAACGAAAAAAAATAAAAAAACTGATATTGAAAACGAACCTAATGCGAGGGTTCTAGAATTCTCCAGAGTATTGCAGCGGCTCAGAAAAGATAAGGGTATCCTATTTAGGATAACTATATGTGTTGGAAATGATCGCTATCGTTAATCTTTTCTGGGCCAGAGCAATACTCCGGGGAATTCTAGAACGCTCCCAGTTGCACATGAACACAGTTGAAGCTTAGCTTGAAGCGATTTAAGAAATTAAACTAAAAAATCCATGGAGATGGTATATTGATAATTGAATTGAATTGAAACGTTGAAACACAGAGCCCGGATGAGGAATAAACACTTCATTGTCAGCCAAAGCACTTCATTCGTGAGTTGAGGAAGTTAAGGCACTCAATACAGATTATAGCAATAGAATTTCCCGGGAAACTGAGACAGTTAGGAAGGCCAAAAAGGCTTACTCGTCGAGCAGTAATTTAGATACGATTTAGGAGATTCAGGAAAACATTTAAATTAGCAAACAATCGTTGAAAGAACGAGGAGAGAAACAATCACGGAACGAATTCGGCGTTCACAGGGCTGGTGGTTTGTTTACATGTTTGTTTACAAAAATGAAAATCCTTTTGACATGGATAGAACTAGAGAAATTATAACTTTTCTCGCCACAACACTTTAGAGCAACACCTTAAATACTTCTTGCTATGTTGTAAACCGTTTTAACACAATATACAATTGATAAAACAACTTTCGTGAGCGAAATAATCAATCTGAAACACATCTGAGACGACTCTCCATAAGACCCTGTGTATTCCAATGTTTTCTGCTTTTGTCGGCCATCTTGGATCTGGATCAATCTGGATTTTGAACTGCGCGCCACTGACTTTGTGGCGCGAAGTCAGATGAGCATACCTCTTCAATCTATAACCTTGGGTCTAACCACAGACACATTCATTTAGATATCGACGACCGAGAGCAGCGAACGCGGGAAAATGGAACATAAAACTGTCCGAGAAAAAGTGAGCGGCGCGGCCGCGACGCGTCGCACAGTCGTGAGTGAAGCAAATCAATGGGGGAGGCCGGACAGAGCTTGTCCATACTTTAAACGCCCGCAACTCAGAAGTTTGAAAGTTTTATTGATCTTATTATTGTAAGATTTCCTACAAGAATTACCCTTTATATTTTGTTTTTTTTTTTTTTACCGTAAATACATTCAAATTTTTATTTTACTTTCTCACACTAACGAAGTTAGAACAAACTGCAGGGAATACCCCTCGAACACTTTCTCACATCAATTTGAATATTGGTTCCGCGGATAAAGCTCTGTAAAGAAGCAAAAACCGGTGTTACGCCTAGTGACGTCATGAGGCATATCTCCCATCATAAGAAATAATGTATTTTTGCTCGTTTGTAATTTTTCGCAC
>VMOF01000013.1:8533788-8735464 GCA_011764245.1 Trialeurodes vaporariorum
ACGACCGTGTCGACCGTGGGACTGAGGGCTTACAATTAGGGTATAATAGAGATGCCAACCCTTCACATGCCTTCCCTCTCCTCTCCTCCCCTCCCCTCCTCTCCCCCGGCCCGGGTCTTTCCCCTCCCAGAAACGAATGAAAAGTAAATAAAAGAACAATCAAACTCTCGTAAACAAGTTTGACTGTTTCTGAAAACTCCCATCAAAAGTCCGTTATCATACCTCGACGACTTGCTAAATGTATTCATACGAGTAGATATATATGTACTTACTTTTACTCACATATACATGTGTACATACGTGTCTTCCTTACCTGTACGAAAACAGTTTTACGAGCAAGTGACGATATTCGAAAAGCTCGCTATGTTATGCCTCATTTCCAAACGACCTATACCAATATCAGCTATAGAACATATCGGAATCCGCACGGTTTTGAGGTTAGGTCACTGTAGTCGGGATTTTACACGGGCACTTACAGGAGTTACCCGCTTTTTGAGATTTAGAGCCTTTTCTCGATCGAAAATCTATTTTTTTTTACTGGTGAGATCTTGTTCCTCTTATCAAGCTGAACAATTAAAAAAAAAAAAAAAAAAAAAAAAAAAAAAAAAAAAAAATCAACTTTTTTTTTTTTTAATTGTTCAGCAGATCAAAAGAAAAAACTTTAGTTCAGCCAAAATAATCCAATTTTTGATCGGGAAAAGGCTCAAAATCTCAAAAAACCGGGTAACTCCCATAAGCGCCCGTGTAAAATCCCGACCACATCTCCGAACTTCAAAATCACCCGGGCTCCGATATGATGTATAGCAGAGTTGGGCAAATTAGAGTGTAATCGATTACACGATTACTCGGTATTAGGTAATCGTCAAACCTTTCGATAGTAATTTAATGTATTCCTCTCAGATAAAATAGTAGATAAACTTTATTATCTTTTCGATTGGATTTTAATTCTTCTCCAACTAAAATGTTGAGTGGCTTGTAAATAATCAGCCCTGATTACCATAAAATCACCCTCCGAAAAAACGACGATTACGATTACTCGGTAATCGTGTAATCTATTACCACCCCCATTTGCCCAACTCTGGTGTATAGAAGATATTACCTATACCATAGACTGGATTTGTATAGGACGTGCTTTTGAGGCAGTCATGACGCAAATCTCTCATGGACATTTGTTTACCTCATATTTGAAATTGGTTTTAAACGAAAGTACGAGTGTTTTAGAGTATGGCTTCGTGGAAACAGAAATTATAGATGTAACTGTTTCTTTTAGAAGGATGTGCACGATAATTAAACTGACGCAATGACGCATGGTAGAAATAAGCAGAATTTTCTCCTCTGCATTGTTGTATTGGAATTCCGTGTCCATATAGCCTCTCTTAAGGTGGTTCTATGGCAAATTCCCGGAGATTTTAATCCGATCATGGGCGCACCCAGGGGGGGGGGCAAGGGGGCCAAGGCCCCCCCCCATAGGAAGAAAAAAGGAGGAAAGGAAAGGAAAGGAAAAAAGAGGAAAAGAAAAAGAGAGAAGAGGAAAAGAGGAGGGGAGAAAAAGAAAAGATGAGAAAGGAAATGAGTTCAAAAAAAGTATCAATGTCATGAAACATATTTTTCCTTGGAGGAACATATCTTTCCCGACAGCAATGTCCTTAATTGTTAATTTCGCTCGATCTTCCTCTGAAATCTAGATTTCCTGAAGACTCCGTCTTTCTATCAGCATGCGATATAGATATTTCAGTAACATCAGCATAGTCTCGGAAAATCTCATTTTTCTCGAGAGTTAATTCAATATATGTAGTTTCCGAATATAAATAGCCTAATTTTACGTCTAAGAAGAACTAAATTTTCAAAATTTCCCGGGGGAGGACCCCCAGTCCCCCCATGAAATGACTACTTGGCCCCCCCCATACAGAAATCCTGGGTGCGCCCATGAATCCGATAGATAGCGTCACTTGTCGCTGGCTCCGAAAATGGCCGTTTTTTTACGGTTTTCGGCTGTTTTCTCTGAACAGACGAATAATTGACGACAAATGGGATTGTCAGCACCTGCGTGATTTTTTGCTTGATTTTTGAGCCATAAACGGACCAAATTGGTTCGGAGATAAAGACGTATTTATACAAGGAAAAAGTCATATGTAATTTGGAGTTGTATTAGTAAAGATTACAGACGAAACCGAAACCTGCAATCTTTACTGATACAACTCCAAATTACATATGATTTTTTCCTCCCATGAATACGTCTTTATTTCTGAGCCAATGGGGCAGTTGCAAGGGTCTGAAATGTTGTGTTTTTAATAAAGAAAATGAAAGTACTTGATGAGCTGAGAACAAAGATGCCTTTGGTTTCTAATTGTTTCCCATTGTTCCGGAGATCTGATTTTGGCCCAAAATACATTGTTTCGAATGGGAATTCCGCGTAGTGACGTCGCTATGCGCACGATTTTTTACAACTTTACACGTGTGTATCTCCAAAACCGGGATACTTAGGTAAAAACCAAAGGCATCATTTTTCTCAGCTCATCAAGTTCTATCATTTTCTTCGTAAAAAACTTAAAATTTCAGACCCTTGCAACTGCCCCATTTGGCCTGTTTATGGCTCAAAAAATTACGCAGGTGCTGACTATCCGATTTTTCGTCCGTTATTCGTCAGTTCAGAGAAAACAGCCGAAAACCGTCAAAAACCGGCTATTTTCGGAGCCAGCGACAAGTAACGCCATCTATCGGATTAAAATCTCCGGGAGTTTGCCATAGAATCACCTTAATCTCTTGCACTTTCTTTTTAAATCAATTTCCACTGGATTAATAAATTATAATTTTTGATCGAAGATAATCAAACCAGGGTGCCGATCATTTACTTCATCGTTAAACCGATCGTTAAAACTGTCTACGAGTGATGCTATTGGTCGAAAATTTTAAAACTTGGCTGTTGCTGTGGTAACCATCGTTAAGAGTCTCGTTTTATAAAGGCTGTTCATGAGTAACCTTTAAAAAACGGACACTATAACGATGGTTACCATAGCAACGGCTAAGTTTCACAATATTCGACCAATAGAATCACTCATACACAGTCTTAACGATCGATTTAACGATGAAGTAAATGATTGGCCCGCAGAATTAGATCGATCGCCCATGCTGACTCACTTTAGGATAGGACTTATAATAGAACATGTATTGACCCCAGTAGCGGCTTGTGCAATTTGGCAACAGTGCTATTTTGCCATTTAAATCTGTATGCTAAAAGATCGATTCTAATCGAATGTATTATTTTACATAGGTTTAAATGGAGGGGAGTCCATTGCTGCCACATTGCACGAGCCGCCACTGATTGATCCCTCTATCCTCTGTTACTGCAGCTCTTTGATCCACCCCCTCCCCCCACCCATTCTCCTCCCTCTTCCCCCAAATCGTAGAGTTTAAGGGATCAAAAATACCACGGGCCGAAGGATCATGTTATTGCTTGAGTCGCAACACTACGCACAATGAAGCGATTTAACTAAAGGGTTTCAGTGTCGAGGCGTGCGATTTGGCAACGTTCCTCTCCCCCCCCCCCATTTAAACACATTAGAAAGGTCGTGCTGCCTGCTCATCGCTGATGACTGGAGCGTTCGACTTTTTTGGTGAATTTGAATGGAGAAAATACATTGTTGCCAAATTTCGCGCTTCCCCACAGGGTTTGTACTTGGAATATTTTGACTATAATGGGTCTGTTGCAAACTTTTGCTACAACGATTAAGAGTATTTAATCCAATGTAAAATCACCTGAAAAGTCCATTGGTGGCATCAGAAAGTCATAAAATGCAATAATAAACTCACAAGAGGCGTTTAATGAAATCCAAGATGGCGGAGAAATATCGAGCAATCTGTATGCATGCACCATAAACATCCAAGGATGACCAACTATTGACAACCTCACTGGAGGTAGAGATTCTGTGTTTGTTTACGTTGTGATTGGTTGTGATCGATATTGTGAGGTTGGCTATCCTTGGATATTTATGGTGCATACATACGAATTTCTCGATATTTCTCCGCCATCTTGGATTTCATTAAACGCCTCTTGTGAGTTTAATATTGCATTTTATGACTTTCTGATGCCACCAACGGACTTTTCAGGTGATTTTACATTATAGTATATACTCTTAATCGTTGTAGCAAAAGTTTGCAACAGACCCGCATTGCAAATTTGAATGTGTTTATCACTGAAAAAACAAAGTTTAGGTACAGCCGAAGCAGCCTTTTAAAATCGCTTCGCTGAGCAAAAGTTCATAAGCTGTACCGGAGAGAGTTGCAGGTGTACCAAAGCACTACTTCTTTAGACTAACAGCCTCTTTTCTTGTTTTGGCTCTACCGAAGTAGTGCTTCAGGACAACTACAACTTGTTCCGGTAGAGCGAGGACGTTAGCTTTGCGAAGCTATTTTAAAAAGCTGCTTCGGTTCTATTTAAACTTTGTTTTTTCAGTGATAGCAAAAAAAAAAAAAAAAAAAAACCTACCTACCTATAAAGTGTGGTTAGTGCTGGAAATTCTACAATAAAACCAATGAAATAATTTTCAAACGTCTATAATATGTTGAGTATAGCAGTAGCGGCTCGTGCCATCTGACAACAATGTAATCGCTCCATTTGAATCTATGTTTAACAATCGATTGCTGATGAAGCGCTGCTTGTCGAATCGACTGTTTTACATACAATCAAACGGAGGGATGACATTGTTACCATATTGCACGAGCTGCCACTGAAGTTTAGACGCGGTTTTAGTGCGACGTCAAACGTTAGCCAACAATCACAATAATGCACTCATCGGTCGTCGCTATCAGTTGTGATAAAAAGCAAATTTTTGCGATCGAATATATATATCATTCACTTCAAGAATTGATGATTACTAATTGAGGCCGCTGATCGGTGAAAAATCTATCCAATGAGAGTCGAGAATGAACTTTTGAATGATATTCTCGTTAAAATGAAAACTGCGATAGAAATATTCTATAACATTCTAAAGCTGCTTTGAATGGCACGGCCATTTTTAACAAAAAAAAACTAGCGTTTTCGAAGCTAAAATTATCTTTGTCTCATAGGAAAATGACTTCTACGCATGGTTTGTTCAATAAACTTTATTCGAAAAGTTCGTCATTTCCGAAATTATCGTGGCGAAAGGAGTCAAAAAGGATAAAAGATGAGATTTCTGACAACGGTTGCAACAATTCGAAAATCGAGTCTACCTCCGGAGGTGAATTCGAAATTTCCAATTGTTAGAATTCAACGGTCTCCGGTGAGACCAACGAAACAATCGAATATCATCAAAATAAAATGCAAATCCATCGAATATCATACGACGGTGAATGATATTCGATCGCTAAAATTTGCTTATGGAGTACAGTCAACACCTTTTCATGTCGCATGGTGTTGAACGGTGACATTCGGTAGACGCAGTGGGTATAGGCCAATACCGCCTCTACTCATACCCGGCTGCTCTGTTTTGAGATCGGGGAGGTTATGTTCATCTTGGTATACGTAAGCTTATGGCCCGCTTATGGAGTTATCGATTATTTTGTTGGTTTTTTGAAGTTCAACCAAAATTGGAAAAGCACGTCAGTAATGAAAGTTTTGGGCTTAGTTACTTACATAAAGTATTAAAAGACTTGAAAATCATATTTAGAGAGGATAAATCACGATTTTGAATTTCATCAACATTGCACTCTCCATAAGCTGTGTATACCAAGATGACCCTAACCTTAAAGAAGCAGCTTGGTATGTGTAGAGGCGGTATTGTATAGGCTGGGTAGTGTAGAGGAGGGTGCTCAACATTCAACACCATGCGACGTTGACTGTTGTTTTTGTTGAATCCGCGAGAATTCAGTTTTCAGAGCGCCTCTGCAGGCTGCAGTTGCTGTAGTGCTCCGTCTCTATTTGTCTCTGTCGTTTTCGAAGCTTAAAATATGTTTGTCTCATAGGAAGACGACTTCTACGCACGGCACGGTCTATAGAATAAATTTTATTCGAAAAGTTCGTCGTTTCCGAAATTATTGTGGATGAAGGCAGTGGTGTAGCCAGGAATTTTTCTATGGGGGGGGGGGGGGGGGGCCGGGGTCCGAAAATTGTCAAGGAGGTCCAAAGATACTAATTTGGTAAAATTTGTCTGAAAACGCAAAAAAATACCTTTTTTCGGACAAATGTTGTTGTCAAGGGGGGGAGGGGTCCAGGGGGTCTAGCTGCGCCACTGGATGAAGAAGTCAAAAAGGATTGAATGTGAACTTTCTGACACCGATTGCAACAATTCGAAATCGAATCTACCTCCGAAGGTGAATTCGAAATTTCCATAATAATTGTTGGAATTCAACGCCACAACGCACTATGGTCTGAGATCGTCGAAAATTGGCCAAAAATCAGAATGTAAATTTTTTATAAATCTATTATTTAACAACTTTTAAGACCAATTTTAATCACAGGAAACACTTTTAATTAGTAATTTGAACCTAGAATTGTCATCTGAAAGTTTTAAATCAAGCCTTAAAGGTCGAAAAAGATCATTTTACTGGATTTTTTCCAACTGATTTTTGGCCTCTTTTTTTCGATTTCAGACCATAGTGCAACGGTTTCCGGTGAGACCAACGAAACGATCGAATATCATCAAAAGAAAATGCAAATCCGTCGAATGTCATACGTCGGTGAATGATATTCGATCTTGACAATTCCCTCAAAACTCGCGTAGCGTTCCAAAACTATCTCACTTCTCTCTCTCGTGATCCCCATGTATACGCATCTCTGTCCAGTTTCAAAATTCGTTTACAGGGTTTTGTTTTATAACACATTACTATGAAAATCTCATTAAAATTCCTCGAGGAATGGGGCAGTTGCAAGGGTCTGAATGTTGTGTTTTTTAAAAAGAAAATGAAAGTACTTGATGAGCTGAGAGCAAAGATGCCTTTGGTTTCCCCTCATAGTACCATTATTCTGGAGATGAGATTTTGGCCCGAAATACATTGTTTTAAATGGGAATTCCGCGTAGTGACGTCACTACGCACACGAATTTTTACAACTTTACTCGTGTGTATCTCCGAAACCAGGACACATAGAAAAAACCAAAGGCATCATTGTTCTCAGCTCATGAAATACTATCATTTTCTTCATAAAAAACACAACATTTCAGACCCTTGCAACTCAGGGCTGCCGTTTTGCGTATAATCAATGCTATTTTTCTATTCACCGATGATTCCACCGGTTGAGAAAAGATTCCACAGTTCAGTTCAGTGTATGACTGTAATGCACGAAAATACTCTGATCTGTAATCTTTCCTTAATCGGTGGAGACTCCGTTGATTAATTAAAATATCCGCAAGTTTTTTAAAGTCATCGACAACTCCGCCGGTTGAGAAAAGATTACAGATCCGAGTATTTTAGTTTATTATAGTCATGCACTGAGTTGAGCTGTGTAATCTTTTCTCAACCGGTGGAATCATCGGTGAATTGAAAAATAGCATTGATTATACGCAAAACGGCAGCCCTGTTGCGTGAGAGCAAGAGAGACAGTTTGTCTTTGTTTGGAAAGATCATTACCGGATGACGTCATCACCAAGTCATCACTAAAACCGTCTAATAACGAGACCATACGCATTTAAAGTCACCACGCTATGTCCGGCATCTCCCATTTACTCGCTCCACAGTGCGTCGTGTTGCCATATATACCTATAAAAGTCTATTATTTATCGCTTTCTCCCCGTGCAATCACACCGTGTTTTTTTGAATAATTCATATGGGGTACTCGTGTTTATCTATTATCATTTCCGCAACTTCAGCTTCGGGATTTAGAGGTGATGTGGTTGGTTATAACTTATTCTATATCCTTCCGTTCAATATGTTGTTGCTCAATTGAGAGGAAATTGTATCCTAATCGCATCTGGAATGGGGTGGGGGTCTCCCGCAAATTTTCGCTTTTACATAAACAAATGAAGGTAATAATCGGTCTTTTCCAATTTTTTTTTTTTTTTAAATTTCGCTTCGCAGCAATTAATTTTCAATAATAGTCGTCCTGGGGTGAACACATGTTTTTTTTTTTTTTTTTTTTTTTTTTTTTTAAAGAACCTTATTCAAAATGAGCCATTTGGCCCTGAGGAATTTGTTTTGGATTATTCTTCCAATGAATAGAGCATCGTTTCGCGGTTCTAAAGCTGGGTTTGTTTTTGTCTTAGCCCCTCTAGGAGCGGCGGGGGAGGGGGTCAAAGTTGAAACCTATTTTCGTCCATAACTTTTTACCAAATTAAGCTGCGACTATCAACTTTAAACCAAAATGTTCAGCGTAAAAAGAGCTTTTTTATGTATATGATAATGTATTTATCTCAATTTTTAAGGTAAAAGTAGCAATTTTTTGTTTTTTACAAACCCAAAATTTTTAAAATTTTCAATTTTTAAAGATGAATACCACCTTCGATTTTGTTCAAAAACTATCGAAAAGAAATCCCTTTCTTTGCTCTTTTAAATGGCGCAAAAGTTCATTTGTCGGCAATGAATACTCTTGGAGATATGATCGGTCAAAGTAGGCAAGGTCGCAGAAATTCTTGAAATTCGCGCGCTCCTATAGTGTTCCTATTTTGCGCCTCCTTACGTACAGTCACGGAAGTTGAAAACGAGCTTATGCAAGTTGTCAGAATGACTTCTGCGCAAAGGGGGTGAGTATTTTGGGTGGCGTAGGGGCATAATTATCGATGGAAATCGGTATGCAGCGTTGCCAAATGTTGTCGAAACTCATATAAGTTATGTGTATAGGAATACATATATGAAGTTAGATGGAATAGTCGGAATTTATGATCTGAAATTTGGCCAACACAGCTGAGAATATGGTTAGTGGTAAACTGACGGATGAGAGACTTTGTAAGAACTATGTATCTCTTGCCTGACAGCCGCCTAGCACAAGCAGCTTCGAAATTCATCGGCTCCGCTTATCTCCGCTAACTCACCTAAGTACAAATGGGATGACATCTGATAAAAGTACTAATTATCTTTATCACACATGTAATGCACCGAATTGATACCGATGACATAAATTCCGACTATTCCACCCAACTTTGTAAATGTAAGGTAGGTGACCCAAAGGTGGCCCGGCTATTAAGGTGGCCCACCCCAGCTTATTTCAGTTAATTACGCGAATTGACGATAGATGGCGTTAGTGCTGTGTAGCAGGATGCTATCGCTTCCCCCACTCCAAAAATCAAGAGCATCGGGCGATTCAGTCGGCGCGGAACTGTGCAACATCTATTTTCGCTGGTCGCCAACTAATTTTCACGAAAGTAAACAATCGTAAAAGCTAAGCCCTTAAATTAATTTATTCTTGACATGTGATACATATTCTGAAAGCTAATTTACTCTACTTTCATGACCTGTAATTGTCTTTTTGCAAACTTTACGTGTTTTGACGATATGAGCAGATATTTGTGGAAACACGTGGTCTGACAGGTGCACCAAAGGTAGCCCGCCCTAGTGGGCCACCTTAGGTGCATTAATGACACTGACTATCAACATGTTCCAGCGTCATCTTTTAATACATTTTGACCAATAGAGAGTTTTTATGGTATGAAATTAAAGCTGTCTTACTTCCTGAAACTAATTTTGACGCATAGCTTATTGAAATGAATGTATGAATGAGTAGATACATGATTTATGTAAAATATGAAAGTTAGGTACGTGGATGATTTTACGGCGGTTGATTGTTTATATTTTTTATTTTTGTACCTTTGTACTTGTAGCATAAAAATTAAGAATTCGAATGATTCGTTACAAACAATAAAACGAAAAAAAATTTAGTATTTGAAATCTAAACATTTTCTTCATTCTTAAATTCAAGCGAGTGGGTGTGTGGGTGGAGTGGGGTGGGGTTGGGGGTGATGGTGGGAGAGGTAGAAAAATAATTACTACCAACCACAGTTTTTGGAATATTTCCAACAACTAAGGAAGAACATTAGAAATAATAAAAATGGAATAAATTAGAGGGCTCAAAAGGGGGGTGGATGTGGGGGTTGGGGTTGGGGTGGGGAGGTAGACAAATAATTACTACCAACCACTTTTTTTGGAATATTTCCAACAACCAAGGGAGAAAATTAGAAATAATAAAAATGGAATAAATTAGAGGAATCAAGAGGGAGGGTGGATCTGGGGGTGGGGTGGGTGGGGGTTGGGGTGGGGTGGGGAGGTAGAAAAATAATTACTTCCAACCACATTTTTTGGAATATTTCCAACAACCAAGGGAGAAAATTAGAAATAATAAAAATGGAATAAATTAGAGGGGATCAAAAGGGGGGGGGGGTGGATGTGAGGGTGGGGTGGGTGGGGAGGTAGAAAAATAATTACTTCCAACCACATTTTTTGGAATATTTCCAACAACTAAGGGAGAAAATTAGAAGTAGTAAAAATAGAATAAATAAGAGGAGTAAAAAGGGGGGATGTGGGGGTGGAGTGGGAGGGGGTGGGGTGGTTGGGTGGGGTGGTTGGGTGGGGTGGTTTGGTGGGGTTAGGGGTGATGGTGGGGGAGGTAGGCAAATAATTACTACCAACAACATTTTTTGGAATTTTTCCAACAACCAAATGAGAAAATGAGAAATAATAAAAATGGAATAAATTAGAGGGGTCAAAGGGGGGGGGGGGGTTAACCACCCATTGACATTCAATTCATCATAATCACTATAATTTCTGGTGTCACTAGGGTTTAGATTCCGTTATTGAACGATTCAATATCATTTGAATACGTATTAATGAAATTTAAAAGGGGGTGGCCACCTTAGGTGCATCAAAAATATGAGGGGTGGCGCGATGCCAAAACCCTACTTTTTTTCAAACTCAAAAAAAAACTTCAAAAACAAGCAAATTTGAAAAAAATGATATTAACATATGATAGCCAACTGTCTGAAGAGTAAATTGACATATTTAGTTTTTTTTATCTCTCATGCCTTATACGTGTAAAGTGGCCCCAAGCATAGGTATGGCCACCTTTGGGTCACCTACCTTATTCCTACACATAACTTATATGAGTTTCGACAACATTTGGCAACGCTGCATACCGATTTCCATCTATAATTATGCCCCTACGCCACCCAAAATACCCACCCCCTTTGCGCAGAAGTCATTCTGACAACTTGCATAAGCTCGTTTTCAACTTCCGTGACTGTACGTAAGGAGGCGCAAAATAGGAACACTATAGGAGCGCGCAAATTTCAAGAATTTCTGCGACCTTGCCTACTTTGACCGATCATATCTCCAAGAGTATTCATTGCCGACAAAGGAACTTTTGCGCCATTTGAAAGAGCAAAGAAAGGGCTTTCTTTTCGATAGTTTTTGAACAAAATCGAAGGTGGTATTCATCTTTAAAAATTGAAAATTTTAAAAATTTTGGGTTTGTAAAAAACAAAAAAATGCTATTTTTACCTTAAAAATTGAGATAAATACATTATCATATACATAAAAAAGCTCTTTTTACGCTGAACATTTTGGTTTAAAGTTGATAGTCGCAGCTTAATTTGGTAAAAAGTTATGGACGAAAATAGGTTTCAACTTTGACCCCCTCCCCCGCCGCTCCTAGAGGGGCTAAGAAAAAAACAAACCCAGCTTTAGAACCGCGAAACGATGCTCTATTCATTGGAAGAATAATCCAAAACAAATTCCTCAGGGCCAAAATGGCTCATTTTGAATAAGGTTCTTTATTTATATATTTATCTACCTATTTTTATTTGTTTATTTATCTACAAATATTCATTTATTTATTCTTATTTGTTTCAGCTTCGGGATGGAGGTGGTGTGGATGGTTATAACTTTGTTCTATATCCATCCGATCAATATGTATTTGCTCAATTGAGAGGAAATTGTATCCTATTTGCATTTGGAATGGGTCTCCCGCAAATTTTCGCTTGCGCATGAACGAATGAAGGTAATTGATCTTCTCCAAAATTTCAAATTTCGCTTTGAAAGTATAACTATACATTTTTTTTACAAGGATATGAAAACGAATTTGGCCAAATAAATATTATAACAAGACAGAAATGCGGAACTTTGCCAAAAAGGGGAATAAAACTCCGAAACGTTTCGTGTTTTTATTCCCCTTTTTTGCTTCGTTACCATTTTTGTCTCGTTATTACGTTTTTTTTTTTTTTATTTTTATTCATGCATTTATGTGTTTATTTCTTTATTCTTATTTATTTTTTATTCATATTTTTTTTTTTTTTTTAATGAAAAATTAAATGAAGCTGAGCCAAATGAAGGGAGAGGATTAAATTTTCTAGAACTTGCGAATATTGTTGGTTAAAGAAAAAAAAACAAAAAAACCAATAAAAAAAACAACAAAAAACTAACGGAAGAAAAAAAAAAGAAAAGAAAAAAACATTCCGTGGATTTTTGGGGTTATATTTTATTAATTTCTGTTTCTCCTAATCAGGGTGCAATTCTGCACACGCACACACACAACGAGCTATACCTTTATCTAGAGCGGAGGTATCGGGAAAACTGCGTAACCGCCCCGGAGATTTTAAGGTTATGAATAAGCGAGTAAACAAACCTAATTTCCCCATCTCCGCAATGTATTCTAGCTGGTTTTCTAAGTCTATCAGTGACTTTAAAATTTGAATCTTTTTTTAACTGCGCGTTTTTTCTATCAATCATAGCCTTAATTTCAGTTTCTACCTACAGAAACACTCGAATTCCTCATAGCTTTAATTTAATTTGTCATTTTGCAGTGTGTGTGCAAGCCGTGTGTAACTACCTTATAATGCCGTACGCCGTGCTAAACTCATTGCATTTCTTGGCATTTTCACCCGAACAAGCAATGTTTTTGTCGTGAATTATCATGCCTCTGTGAATTGCGGTAGCTTTCAATTGAAAACTCTCTCCAATTTCTAATATTACTTTCTTGTGCCTTAATTTACTTGTCTTTATCTATCTTGATTGTGCTGAAACCACCCGCAACAAGATCATGGATGTTTAGTTTTTGTTTTGTTCTTTTAAATTAACGTATAATCGGTGAGGTACCTATAAATTGGAGTAGAAGAAACCATCCTTTAGTGTCAGTATGAACTTTAATATGTCTCAATAATTTGAGTTCAGCTTTGAGGATCCCCATTCACCGTCTCATTTCTGTATAACTTCATGTGCTCAATACAGTGCTATCGCAAGTTATCTTGTTGTGTGTTTACTGGATGTGGGTCAAATGATTGAGTTATTATTTCACTGAGCACCAGAAATTCTTCTATGCTTTAATTTCAGTTGTTTTGCTCTTCTCACCGTGTACTTCAATTTTGCCTCAAAACTAGTGGTCCTATCAAAAACTTTTTGTAAGGAGGGAGATAATCCCTCAATTTCGGGATCGCGTTCGATGTTCAGACTCTACTTGGTTTTTGCTTTAGTAGAAGTATCACTGTTGTGCCAAGAATTGCTGTATTAGAAGAATCACCGATGTGACGAGGAGTACAAATTATTTGTTACCAATGCTTTAATGGCCTGTAGCAGGTATTTCCAAATCTTCAAACGTGACAAAGGTCTAACCAGCTGTGGATAGTTTGAGTTTGGAAAAACTTGTTGTCTGCTATATTCACTCTTCAGTTTTGACCACAGTAACCATGCTCTCATCTTTAAAGGTACGATTAAAACATATTTGTTTCATCCCTACTAAGTGTTAGGGATAAATCACTAGAATCCCCCAGTCTCCTTTGAGGTACGTAGTTCATGATAAGCCACTTAAAAAAGATTCTTTGATGTAGGTACTGACTGTTGTTGAAGACAAGAAAATGGCGTTTAAAGTAAGAGATATGATGAAATCTTTGTGTAACCAAGTTTCAGTGTAACTTGAATACCTACAAGATCACCTAACAATTTTACAGAGCTGAAAGGCTTGCCCGTAGATGTGACAGTTGATAAATCTGGCTCTCTCTCACATGGTGCAAGTATGCATGATCTAATGGATGGCAAGTTATTTATGGGTTCAGTAACAGCTATTTCCTGGCTATGCAAATGCAGAACTTTGCAAATGCAGGCACCACCTCTACTTAAAAAAAAAAAAATTATTAAAGGTTCAAGCATTGAACATCATTCTTAACAAATTCAAAAGACCCCATTAATGAAGTGTACTGACTACTCTTAATAAAGAACATATGTTTAGAGATAGACGTTTAAATAATGAGCTAGAGCTAACTATGTACAATTTAATGAAAAGAGGAACTAAATATCAAGCGTAGCCAAGATACCATGGTGGCACAGGAATTTTTTTTTTCTCTTCATTAATCGAAAACTGAAAGCCATTCAAGTGTAACGCTCTATCACGGGTCTGGGTGAAACATGTACCTACAAACTGATTGTGAGTTCAGTAAATACTACCAAACACAAAAGTTTTGGCAGTCAAGAATTTGAGATAAGTAGCGAATCCTCGTGTAATCGAAGCAATCTTCTGCGCTCCGTATGCAAGCTTGATTGTCGAAACTTTTGCGTTTGCTAGTACAAGCAAAAATGAAAACTATGAATCAAACTGCAGGTTTGATAAATGCATAAACCAAAAACAAAACAGAGCCTCTATAGCTTATGATAAGGGGAAAAAAACCCACAAAATCTTCCATCTTGGCCATGCTCAGCTTTATTTTCTTTTCTCGCTATGTTACTCTCCTCAGCGCAATGCTGCCACACCTTGAATGCGTCGATAATTTAAGAAAAATAAGGTGATTGCACAACAACTAATCTAAAAGAAATATTCTAAATTAAAGCAGGAGGTGTTTGTATCCGGTTTCTTAATAAAATATTGGCTCAGTAAAGAAGAACGTAGTTAGCAGAGTGGATTTAGATGCCTGAGCAAAAATCCTCCATGAATTGGCCTTGATTTGAGAGTTCCTGAGATTTTCCCATTTTAACTGTGTTTACGGGTTAACCAGAGTTTCTTTTCCGTGTCGAATACCGTGATGATTTGGAGCCAAATTTTTAAGGTAGATTGCCACCTTGAAAAGGTGACTATAAATCACCGTAGTAGGTAAGAAGGGTAAAAGAAAAGAGACTAATCCTAAAACGCATTTCAAATGCGATAATCGCAAAAACTCACCTGTCAAGGCCAAGCGAAGGAGGTTGTTGGCTCAGATCTCTGAATAACAGTGCTTTTTAAGCTTCAACTTTGATACTGTCTTTGAAAATCCCTGTTGACATGTTCATAATTAAAAATAAAAGCTTTAGGAAGCGAAATTCGGTTGCCTTTAAAAATTAGTTGCTAGGTAAACCTTGTTGCACATTTCAGCCTCAAATCCATACGTTTTTCAAAATGTAGCAATAAGAAGAAAGTAAGTACACACGTCAAAACAAACAGACGAGTGAACTTCCGGACTTTTGACCAAGGAAGAACATTAAGAGATTCCCAAGTAGAGAGCTCTTTCAACGTCTTAGACGCACTATCCAGGGGATGAAAACTGTATTGTATGCTAAGGGATGGAAATAATGAAACAGAATGGTTTTATTCTTACCTTTAGGCATCAAAGCTGGATCATTTCAGACAGCAATGGGGGGTAAATATGGCGGACAACAAGCTTTTCTAAATCCAAATTATACATAGCCGGGAAGGCTGTTAATACATTTGAAGATTTCAAAATACCTGCTGCCACATGCCAGTTAAAGATTGTCAATTGTTAGCTGGTTGCTTCTCCTCGCACCACTTATACATCAAAAATGGTGGTAAACAAAGTAAAGAGGATGCAAGTCATTCAGGAAAATCGAGTGATTTACTTCAGAGGTAAGTAATCTATAAACTTCCTGATAGTCCTATGGCGTGAAACAACCCTGTTAGAGCAAAATGACTTCCTAGCAGCATTGAAAGTGTATGCTGTGTGGGACAAGAGCCATACAATTTTACAGCTTAATGGTGCTCAAGAGACTTTGGGTGGTGCGCGCTTAAGTGGGGTTTTAACTTTCCATGAGTAAGTACTCACCATCCGTCTACCGTAAAGACAAAACATTAATTACTCCGAAGACACCTAAACTGAAAGGATTTCAGAGATCCTTGAAGCAATAACATAATTACAATGGATGTTGCATATAGCTTGCCCAAACTGGTATCTCACACACAATCAGCCTGAAAATGCACCGTGAAGGCTACTAATAACATTGCCCCGAGACATGGAAAATTAAGAATTGGTAATGGAGCACATGTCTACGAGACAAATCTTGATTTAAAAGTAAATGATTGATTTAATCTAACACTACATCCCAGGTGGTTTTTTTCGGTAACTTTACTCTCTAGAGTTCTGCAATCACAAATATTTCAAAATGATCAAGGAACACGCTCATCCGTTCACAAAGTTACTTCAGATCACTCAACTTTAGGAGATTAAAATTATATCAGGAAAAGAAAAATTGCAATGAGAGGTCAAATTACAACATTTTTTAATGCATCACCATAAACATACCACTTTAGTTTGAGAAAATGCCAAGAAATGTAATGAGTCACGGCATTATAAGCACAGAAGTGTTATAAGGTAGTAACACACGGCTTGTAGTACACACTGCAAAAACTGACAAATTAAATAAAAAGCTATGAAGAATTCGAGTGTTTCTATAAGTAGAAACTGAAATTAAGCCTATGATTGATAGAAAACACGCGCAGTTCAAAGAAAAAATCAAATTTTAAAGTCACTGATAGAGTTAGAAAACCAGCTAAAATACGTTGTGGAGATAGAGAAATTAGGTTTGTTTACTCGCTTATACATAACCTTAAAATTTCTCCAGGGCGGTTACGGTTTTTTCCCATAAGACGTGTACACTATCTCCGCTCTAGATAAAGGTATAGCTCGTTGCACACACACCCATCTTGTGCATAGTGCACTGCCTCGATCGATATTTTGCATGCGTTTAACTGGAAAATTGCAGCGTCGCGTCAGACTGCGCGACTGCTGCGCCACTGACCGACCGTTTTTCATGGATTTAATTTGTTGAATAACGATGATCGATACTTTTCCATGAGTCCTCATTATTTTTGCATCACATTTTTTAACCTTAAATCGAAAATTGTAACTAATCCAGTGGTAATTGTTTTTAATCAAAAGTGCAATTGTTTAAGAGTCGCAGGAGTGGCTATCTGGATGAAGAATTCTAATGAAACAATCCAGAGGGCCGATCATTTACTTCGTCGTTAAACCGATCGATGAGACTGTCTATGAGTTATTCTATTTGGTCGAATATTGTAAAACTTGGCTGTTGCTATGGGAACCATCGTTATAATGCCCATTTTTTAAAGGTTACTCATGAATAGCCTTTATAAAACGAGACTCTTAACGATGGTTACCATAGCACCAGCCAAGTTTTACAATTTTCGACCAATAGCATCACTCGTAGACAGTTTTATCGATCGGTTTAACGATGAAGTAAATGATCGGCCCTCAGGTGAGAAAATTTTGCATATTTCTGTTGTTTGTCTGTTTATTTATCGTTAAAAGCCGCTTTCCAGAAGAAACAGTTACGTCGATTTCTGTGTCCAGATAGCCACTCCAAAATTTTTACACTTTCGTTTATAACCAATTTCAAATGTATTTTTTTTTTTTTTTTTTAAATTTAAAGGTTAAAAAAAGCGGGGCAAACTAACCGAGCCTGTGTGAAAAACGTCCATGAGGAATTTCGATAATGGCTGCCTCCGTGCTGCCTCAAAATAACGTCCCACAAATCCTCTCTATCGCTATATAGCTCGTTGGAGATAGATCATTTATTTGTATGGATCCAATGGGGGGGGGGGGTGTTTGCTTCCTTTTGCTATAAGCGATTTAACAGTCGATTCTGGTGTAAAAACCTCGAAAAATAACAATGGCAGCACTAAAAACTTCCGAAATCCACTCTTAAACTCAATAGACGCTTTTATTTGCGAGGGCGTAATGGTGGGCGAGGGCAGTAACAAGGGGGGATTCCTATCTTAATTTCGTCACTCTTTCTATGCTGACAAGGATGATTCATAGAGTAATTAGTCATCAGAGTGATGATCCACATCCGATGAATGTTACCGCAACACCTAGTGACACCGGTGTCAAATAAAAGTCGTCTCTTATTGGTCACTTCTTGATGGAGTTACAGTATTGTTAGATGGGAATCTCCCATTGTTACCACCCTCAGCCACCATTACGTTCGCGCAAATAAAAGCGTTTATCGAGTTTAGGAGTGGATTTCGGAAGTTTTTAGTGCTGCCATCCAAGGTACTTATATTTAACAGGTATGCTCGACTCGCTTCCCGCGCGCCATCTTCAGTGGCGCGCAGTTCAAAAAAAGCATTCCACGATGGCCGACAAAAGAAGAAAACATTGTATACTCTTTACAGGAAACATTAGGCTTACCCAAAGAGTAAACAAGAGTCGCAATTGAATGGGAGGCCTGCGTGGTCAACGTAGATAAGGGATCGGAACGCGGGCTGGCCTCTGCAACGCGTGGAGCAAAAATGACTCGGGGTATAGGGAAAATAACACGGGATTTTCGTTCCGGGGCGTTTATCTCGAAACCTAAGCAAAATAGTATATAAACAATTTATACGAGTCGATTTAGCAGATGTTTTCGAACAATTTGATATGCAGGTCATAAGTGCCACTTTATTGTAATTTCGAAAAGACTGTTTCAGTTTAAAAGTACGCACAATAGTGAGTTACTCAAACACTGCTCGAACACACGCCAAGCATGTAATCACACTATTGTGCGTACTTTTAAACTGCAACAGTCTTTTCGAATTTGCAATAAAGTGGCACTTATGACCTATCAAATTGTTCGGAAAAATCTGCTGAATCGACTCGTATAAATTGTTTATACGATTTTGCTTAGGTTTCGAGATAAACGCCCCGGAACGAAAATCCCGTGTTATTTTCCCTATACCCCGAGTCATTTTTGCTCCACCCGTTGCAGCCAATCAGAGGCCAGCCCGCGTTCGGATCCCTTATCTACGTTGACCACGCAGGCCTTCCATTCAATTGCGACTTTTGTTTACTCATTGAGCTTCCCTCTCCAGAAAAGCAGAAAATAGCCAGATGTTTTCTGGAAAGAGTATACAATGTTTTCTTCTTTTGTCGGCCATCTTGGAATGCTTTTTGAACTGCGCACCACTCAAGATGACGCGGGAAGCGAGTCTATCATACCTGTTAAATTTAAGTACCTTGGCTGCCATCGTTATTTTTGGAGGTTTTTACACCTGAATCGACTATTAAATCACTTATAGCAAAAGTGTGCAACAGCCCCAATTTGATCGTGACATCATCACTTGCCAAGGCTATTCGTCCAGTTTTTTAAGCGGAGCGAATATCTGACATAATTTTCACGGGTCAAACGACAAACTATCGCACGACATTTCACCGCGGCGCGACTTTTCACCGCGGACATTTCACCGCTACGACTTTTCACCGCACGACGTTTCACCGCCGGAAAAAAAATAAAATAAAGAAAAGAAAAAAAGAAAATATAGATCAAAAAAACCAAAAAAGAGTAATGAACAGAAGAAAAATTGCAACCTATATTCTTTCACACTTTACCAGGCTTAGGACTTTCCAAAAAAAATATGTATAAATTACTTTTTTTGGGCGTTTTTCGCCTGAACTTTTCCCGATTGGAACATGGTTATGCACTCCTCCAACCTCTTTCACCACCTTTTCTCCGACGGAATGAATTCTGCTTCGGCATTTTTCATCTCGCTTCCAAAAATTGACGCACTTCCATTTATCTTTGGCACCATTGCACTTTTTGTGGGTACACAAGAAACCTTTGTAACCTAATTTTCCCTTTCCTTTACTACTGTTAATGATCTCGGCAATTTTTTCCATAATGGGAATTTCTCCATGCTAACTAACATAAAAAAATAAAGTCAGTCAAAAAAGTTAAAAGCTGTGAGTAAAAAAGATTTTCAGTCTGTCTGAACTATTAAAAACTATTCAGAAAAAAAAATCAAAGCCGATAAAAACACCCTCTCTTTCTCAACTCTGTGCACTTTTTCTACATAATTCATCATTTGTCTTCTTACCTCCATCTACTGTACCTTCTTTCCCAAAGACTTCTAATACTATCTAGACTGGACATAATGCCTGCCCATTGAAACCGATCGGTATGCAACCACGATTAAAGTATGTGCTAAGATTTTCGGAAATACATTGATTTAAATGGGAAAATTACTTTTTTGAAAAATTAATTAAAAATACTAAAAAAAATATTTTTCCACAAAACTTGGTACCGTTTGAAAGCTCATGATATGCAAATTTCGGTTCGGGCCGGTTTTTATACCGTTTTTTCAATCGTAAACATTCTACAGAGGCTCAAAGTTAGGTCAATTTTCCTCGATTCTACGGGGTGTTCCACCGTTTCGGTACCCCGCTGAGACAATCTACACAGCTGTATATACTCAATTTTACGTAATCTATGTTATGATTAAAGTTATAATTATTGTGTATCTCAATAATTTATCGCATAAATTTTATTTTTTTGAGCTGTAACCATTCAAAAAAAGTGCAAAGAAAACAATTTTTTGAAACACCCTGAAGAAAATCGGTACCCAACTTTAAGACCCTGTAGAATGTTTCTCGTTCAAAAATCACATACACAACCGGCCCGAACCGAAATCTGCATATTATGAGCTTTCAAATGGTACCAAGTTTTTCGGAAAAATATATTTTTTTTTAGTATTTTTAATTAATTTTTAAAAAAAGTCATTTTCCCATTGAAATCAATGTATTTCTGAAAATCTTAGCACATACTGTAATCGTGGATGCGGCGTAGCCAGGCGCAACATGTGATTTTTGTCCCACTCCTCATCTTCACTTTCCCTGCCCTAAAATCGGCCTTATGTCCAGTCTAGATAGTATTAGAAGTATTTGTTCTTTCCCTCTTCTTTCATTATAAGCTTATTCTTTTTCTTCTTCTCTCATTTCCTTTTTTCTCTTTTGTTCTTTATTCTCTTTTTTTCTTTTCTTTATATATTTTTTTTTTTTCGGCGGCGAAACGTCCCCGCACGGTGAGTGAAATGTCGCGCGATAGTTCGTCATGGAATCATTTTCACGAGGGTGGGGGGTGGGATCGCAAGAAATATAAATTTTAAGATTAAAAAAAAAAAAAAAAATTGACACAGAATATGCAATTTAACATCTGTGAAAAGTTGTACGGTCTAATTGCTAAGCTACGATGAGGAGGAACCCTATTTATACGGAGACGCATCTCAAATGTCGATGTAAGGATCTAAAAACTTGCCTCCTGTGAGGATCGAACTCACGACCCCTGGTTTACAAGACCAGTGCTCTGCCACTGAGCTAAAGAGGCCGACGAGCGGAGCGCCGCGAAATCGAAGCTCTTAAACCGAGGAGCGCGCGGGGTGAGGTGTTCCCTCTGTGGAAACGGAACAAGTGATGCGCGATGCTTCTAACTTCTCCCACTCTTCCAGAGCGTCCTCCTTCCTCTCTCTGCAGTACGAGTGGCCGCGCAGGGGGCCATTGATGTGAGGGGGGGGGGTCACGCCGCCGCGCGCCGCGCCGCTGCTGAGCCGGCCGGTGCGGTTGAACGAAAAAATAAAAATATAATCGATATTAGTTTCTCGCAAGAGGTAGCTCATAGACAATCAATTATTACCGATACTGACATTACCGTTCTTCTACCAATGGGGCTTTTGCAAACTTTTGCTACACGGCATTGAAAAGTTGAGTCTTGCATAAAAACCTGTAAAAATGACGATGACATTTCATCCGACTGGCGAAAATTCTTTAATTTTCGACTGATAGATTAAAAAAAAAATGTCCTTACAACTGGTGAATGACTCACTTTTTCGATGCTCGCATTTTATAGCAGACATCTCAGGCTATCGTTAGAGACCGAGATATCAAAGAAATCCTGGTAGGTTTCAGTGGCGGCTCGTGCTATTTGGCAACAATGTGTTCGCTTCATTTGAATCTATGTTTAACAATCGATTGCTGTGAAGCGCTGCTTCACTTTCGAATCGATTGTTTTACATACAATCAAATGGAGGGATGGCATTGTTGCCAAATTGCATGAACCGCCCCTGGTAAGATTTCTCACAACGCAACGCCGCCGCCCGAATGGCATTTAAAAAATAATACAAAATACTTTAATTTTCGACTGATAGATTAAAAAAAAAAATATATTTTCCATTAAAAATGGTGATGTGTGCTCACTTTTTTGATGCTGGCATGGTGTAGCAGACATCTCAGGCTAAAAAAAGACTGTGTGTTTTAGAGACTGATATAAAGAAATCCTGGTATAGGTTATCTCACAACAACGCCTGATTGGCATTTTACCCGACAGGCGAAAATTCTTTAATTTTCGACTCATAGATTAAAAAAAAATTATTTTCCTTGAATGGACTAGGGAGCAGACCTGTCTTTTTGGTGAGCTCCTAATCGCTGACAAAGCTCAGGGCTCTCAAAACGCCCCCTCTGCTCTTCCGGGGCACCACCAATGTTATTTTATATGAGAAAACATACTTACGAGCAGACCTGTTATTTCGTGGCCTCTTAGTCGCTCACAAGACGCAGGGCTCTCAAAACGTCCCCTCTGCTCTTCCGGGGCACCACCAATGTTATTTTATATGAGAAAACATACTTACGAGCAGACCTGTTATTTCGTGGCCTCTTAGTCGCTCACAAGACGCAGGGCTCTCAAAACGTCCCCTCTGCTCTTCCGGGGCACCACCAATGTTATTTTATATGAGAAAACATACTTACGAGCAGACCTGTTATTTCGTGGCCTCTTAGTCGCTCACAAGACGCAGGGCTCTCAAAACGTCCCCTCTGCTCTTCCGGGGCACCACCAATGTTATTTTATATGAGAAAACATACTTACGAGCAGACCTGTTATTTCGTGGCCTCTTAGTCGCTCACAAGACGCAGGGCTCTCAAAACGTCCCCTCTGCTCTTCCGGGGCACCACCAATGTTATTTTATATGAGAAAACATACTTACGAGCAGACCTGTTATTTCGTGGCCTCTTAGTCGCTCACAAGACGCAGGGCTCTCAAAACGTCCCCTCTGCTCTTCCGGGGCACCACCAATGTTATTTTATATGAGAAAACATACTTACGAGCAGACCTGTTATTTCGTGGCCTCTTAGTCGCTCACAAGACGCAGGGCTCTCAAAACGTCCCCTCTGCTCTTCCGGGGCACCACCAATGTTATTTTATATGAGAAAACATACTTACGAGCAGACCTGTTATTTCGTGGCCTCTTAGTCGCTCACAAGACGCAGGGCTCTCAAAACGTCCCCTCTGCTCTTCCGGGGCACCACCAATGTTATTTTATATGAGAAAACATACTTACGAGCAGACCTGTTATTTCGTGGCCTCTTAGTCGCTCACAAGACGCAGGGCTCTCAAAACGTCCCCTCTGCTCTTTCGGGGCACCACCAATGTTATTTTATATGAGAAAACATACTTACGAGCAGACCTGTTATTTCGTGGCCTCTTAGTCGCTCACAAGACGCAGGGCTCTCAAAACGTCCCCTCTGCTCTTCCGGGGCACCACCAATGTTATTTTGTATGAGAAAACATACTTACGAGCAGACCTGTTATTTCGTGGCCTTTTAGTCGCTCACAAGATGCAGGGCTGTCAAAACGTCCCCTCTGCTCTTCCGGGGCACCGCCAACGGAATTTTTAATGGGTAAACATACTTACGAGCAGACCTGTCATTTCGTGGCTTTTTAGTCGCTGACAAGACGCAGGGCTCTCAAAACGTCCCCTTTGCGCTTCCGGCTCCACCCGCTCCGCTCCTTATTTGAAGTTTAACGCGTGCGGCAGTAGCGTAGTCGGGGGGGGATGTCCAGGGGGTCTAGACCCCCCCCCCCATGATACCAAAATTTGCCCTAAAAAAAGGTCGTTTTTTGCGTTTTCAGACAAATTTGACCAAATTAGTATCTTTGGAACCCCCCCCCCCCCCCCCCCCCAGAATAATTCCCGGCTACGCGGCTGGGTGCGGTAGAACAGCATGGAGGCTTCCTACGATTTTTGCCTTCGCTTGTCTTGTTGTCTAACGCGCGCATATGTTCGAATCAAAGTATGGGGCAAATGAAGGGAGGGGGGGGGGGGGTAGTGGTAATTAAATTGATTCAAGGAAAAGCGTAATCGCCGATCTTTAGGTAGGTGATTTTACGGTAATCAAGGCTGATTTTTTAACAAGTCACTCATCATATTATTTGCGTAAGAACTATAAATCTAATCGAAATGTTCCTTTAGTTTATTGAAAATCTGTTGGGACTCATTTTAACTTCCATGCAAAGGTTTGATGTTTACCGATTAGATTACTCAGTAGTCGTTGAATCGATAACACAAACGTTTGCCCAACTCTTGCTCAAATGGGAGAACAGCAGGACATATTATAGAAGGACGAATTCCTTGATCTGCACCTGTAGAGAGTTTGATGGAATAAAGATTACAAACTCTAAATATCAATCAGACACTTCATGACTCAAAGTTTTGTTCTGTTTTGTTTCTTGTTTTAGTCTTTTTTTTACTTCCAATAGTGGACAGAAATCTCTCGGGTTCTTAGTGGTTAGGTAATAAAGTAAAAATATTACAACGCTAAAAAAAATAAATATCTAATATTAAACAAAGAGACAGCTTTGACCGACAAGAGAGGAAAGCCGTATAGGGGTTTTTTCTCTTTTTTTTCACTTTTACGTTCATTTGAAAATATCAAAAAAAGTATAATTCAGTTATTCTCGAGAAAAAGAGCCCATAAGAACAATGCTTGTGCTCCTCCGAAGAAATCCTAACCTAACGTGACTATAACAAAGTGGATCTATTTAGGAAAGAGCGCGTTTTTTCTTTTATTCGCCTTCTATTTTGATAAACGCGACAGTGGATCTATTGCACACTTATGCTAGAGCGTTTTAAAGTACAATTGAGGCGTTTTATGTAAAAAGGGGTTCTTCGCGAAGAACCCCTTTTTGCGTAAAACACATTAATCGATTTGTCATATCGATAATAGTCTCTCACCAAAATCTCAGCTCAATATCTTGAAAACTCAGCGATTATGAGGTGTATTCGTGAATCGAGGCTTCGTTAAATGGGCGTTGTGATGCGAGTTTCAAGTTCTCCAAAAATCGCCGAAAACTTAGATCGCGGTTTTGAGGGCTTAGGAGTCGTCGGAGCGTGAAAACGCAAAGTATCTTTCATGTTGGAAATTATTCTAAATACATGGTTTCGATTCAATCGATAGTTCTCGATATATTTCGATATAAAAGCATTTTTGGATATATCTGGCAACGCCGGCAAGATATCTTGAAGTACTTTTTTTTGGGTGAAAGTACATGCCAAAAGGACCATCTCTGCCGAAAATCAGCTAATGGTTATTTTTTCCTGCTATTTGGTGGTATCTTCAAGGCGGCGAGACCCGTTTTACGTAAAAAGGGGTTCCTAGGAATCAACTTCAAAATATTGTGCAAAACACAGAAATACACGGATTTTAAAAAAAACTTTAAGCCATTTTGTCCGTAAAGAAACCTAGTTTTAGGAAAAAAATTTACATTAGCCATCTAGGTAGCCAGATCGGTAGAAATCAAGTTGCAAAACTTTGAATGCGTTTTTCTTCCAATTACAAAACTGCAAAGAACCCCTTTTTACATAAAACGCCTCAATTTATTTGTAAAAAGCCGTAAAAATGACAATAGCAGCACTTTTCACTCCTGTATCTTTCCACCACGTCCACCATAATTCGCGGGGCATGGCCGACTGTCATCAGTCATCACAGCTGACTTCATAAACAAATGAACAGTAAACACCGACCGGACCGCGTCTGTTCGATTTCTTGCGTCTGCATATCCTCAATTCCTCACAATGAGTTGTGAAAGGTACGGAAACCGATATTTGTGTCGAAAACTTATCAAAATGAAACAAAAACACACAGAAGTTCCAAGGATGATGATTGAATTTGAATCATACTTGGAGCTCCTGTGTATTATTGTTTCATGTTGATAAGTTTTCGACACATACTGACTCTTTCACCCGTGCTTGTCAACTCATGAGTCTTAAACATGGGCAAAAAGTTGATGTCACGAAAACCCCCCTTGTGACCCCTCTACCGCAAAGATTACTTATACTCCAGATATGGCACTAGCTATCTTGCCAATTTTAAATCTTGTTGAGCGCCTTCATTGCTAAAACACATACACTGGCCCACGGTTTGTTTACGTTTCGGCGAGCGAGGGACGTGCGGGCGGGGTGGGGCCAGTCGCCTGGCCCACAACCCCCAGCCCACCCGCACGTCTCTCGCTTGCCGAAACGTAAACAAACCGTGGGCCAGTGTATGTGTTTTAGCAATGAAGGCGCTCAACAAGATTTAAAATTGGCAAGATAGCTAGTGCCATATCTGGAGTATAAGTAATCTTTGGTCTACCGCTTCAGCTTGGCGAATGGAGTCGATCGCCCTGAAGGATTTTCATATATTTTACATCTGAGGCTCTTTTACTCGTGCTTGTCAACTCAGGAGTCTTAAACATGGGCAAAAAGTTGATGTCACCGAAACCCCCCTTGTGATCCCTCTATCGCTTCAGCTTGGCGAATGGAATCCATCGTCCCCAAGGGTTTTTACTTGTTTATTTATATTATGTAAGGATACATGTATCCCAGACCCCCCAGGAAGCGTTGGCTAGTTGAAGGAGCGGCGCACTATGTGGTATTTGACCAAAAAAGCTGGCATAAACTCAAAAAAAAAAAGTCGCTATTGGGAAAAACTGTTGTGATATTCGGAATCTACATAGATTTTTGCATTAGAAACTTGTATTTAGCGGGTCTAAACTGGATTAATTTAACTAGAATCCACCAGGGGAAAAATCAGTTTTACCACCATTAAATTTAGCCTCAGCACGAGACTATAATCAAAGTAAAAAAAGTGTTTCAAATGAAGTCAGAACAAAATTTTTGTACATGGATCGTCTTCCTGAAGGTATTTACAATCAGTTTATGCCTATTTTATCCAATTTTAATTTGAATTTGATATTTTTTTGCTATTTCAAAGTTTTTAGCTAAAAACGCAAATTTTCCGATTTTCAAGAGAACTTAAGTTCAATTATCCTGCCACATCCCGCGGGTATATATGTGAGAAATGATAGTCCTTAGTGCGTACTAATAGGTTTTGAAGTCAGAAGTTGCGGAAAAATGCGGCTTTTCCGGGAAAATTAGTTCGAATTTTGCGTTTTTGCACGAAATTCTCGTTTTTACGTGTTGTAAAGGCTACATCGCTACAAGAGTGAAATTTGGCAACACCGTCCAAATGACTTGAAACTCAGTATCCAAGGGTACTTTTTAACGCTGAATTCATATTTTGCATCAGTTTTTCAAAATTCGAAAATCCAAGATGGCTGCCGACCGATTAGCCAAAAAATTTGTCGGCGGCCATCTTGGATTTTCAAATTTTGAAAAATTGATGTGAAATTTGAATTCAGCGTTAAAAAGTACCCCCGAATACCAAATTTCAAGTTATTTGGACAGTAGAAACAGTTTATGCCAACTTTTTCGGTCAAATACCACATAGTGCGGCGTATAGTCAGATGGCCCATGAGCGGCAAAAGTGTAAATCCAGCGCTGCTCAAGACTCACACAAACTTAGATGATCTCGTGAATAGATACATTTTTATGGCTTGTCTTTTCGCACTTGGCAGCTCGCTGGTCCTCTTTGTTTCATTTAATTTTTATTTTTACTTTTGATTCTATTTTTATTTATTAATTTATTTATTTATTTATTTTTTCTGATGGGGAGAAAAATTGAGGGAAAATGTGTTTGAATAAATGAGGATTTGACGGGCTGTCGTATTTCAAAATTAAACCGGTTGTGAACTGTGAACAACTCAAATTGGAATAATCGGACTTTTTTTTGTCCGAATTATATTGATGGTATTGAGTGTTAGAATAGCGACCACTATTGTAAACCGCATATCTTGAAAATTGGTGTCTTTTGGTAATTTTACGTGTAGAATCCATGAAGGACCTTGAAAAATTCAGTAATAAAGTCTGACTGTACTTTTCAGGCAATCTTATACCTTTAATAGCACAAATTTTATGTCACCGATTAAAAATGGGGCTATTGCACACTTTTGCTATAAGCGATTTAATAGTCGATTATGGCGTAAAATCCTCAAGAAATAACGATGGCGGCACTAAAACCTTCCAAAATCCACTCCTAAACTCAATAAACGCAGTTATTTGCGCGAGCGTAATGGTGGCCGAAGGCACTAACAATGTAACTTTCCTATCTTAATTTCGTCACTCTTTCTATGTTGTCAAGCTTGATTCACAGAGTAAATAGTCATCAGAGTGATGATCCACATCCGATGAATGGTGCCGCAACACCTAGTGACACCGGTGTCAAATGAAAGTAGTCTCTTATTGGTCACTTCTTGATTGAGTTTCAGAATTGTTAGATGGGAATCTCCCATTGTTAGTGCCTTCGGCCACCATTACGCTCGCGCAAATAACTGCGTTTATTGAGTTTAGGAGTGGATTTTGGATGTTTTTAGTGCCGCCATAGTTATTTGTTGAGGTTTTTACGCCATAATCAACTATTAAATAGCTTATAGCAAAAGTGTGCAATAGCCCCATTTGAAAACTAACTATACTGAAATCAGGTGAGAAAAACTCTTAGAAAGATTTTTAGTCTCCCGCATCTTTTCGATACCAGTGGCGGCTCGTGCAATTCGGCAACAGTGTTATCCCTCCATTTGATTGTATGTAAAACAATCGATTCGAAAGTGAAGCTGCACTTCACCAGCAATCGTTTGTTAAGCATAGATTCAAATGGAGCGAATTAGACATTGTTGCCGTATTGCACGAGCCGCCACTGTTCGATATACGACGCATTTTTTGCGAGATAATGGGGCAGTTGCAAGGGTCTGAAATGTTGCGTTTTTTACGCAGAAAATGAAAGTCCTTGGTGAGCTGAGAACAAAAATGCCTTTGGTTTCTAGTTAAGTCCCAATGTTCCGTAGACGATATTTTGGCCCAAAATACATTGTTTTAAATGGGAATTCCGCGTAATGACGTCACTACGCCCACAATTTTCTACAACTTTGAACGTGAGTATCTCCAAAACCGGGGCACTTACGAAAAGACCAAAGGCGCCATTGTTCTCAGCTCAACAAGTACTATCATTTTCTTCATAAAAAAACACAACATTTCAGACCCTTGCAACTGCCCCATTATTGCTGCGCAGTTTGAAAAAGTCAGCGCTTTTACTATGGTGAGCGGCAGTAAATAGGTATGTGCATCCATCCCGCCACTCCGCTGCTTATAGTAAATGCATAGTAAATGTAAATGCTGTGCAAAGTCAAGGTTATAGATTAAAGAGGTATGCTCATCTGACTTCGCGCCACGAAATCAGTAGCGCGCAGTTCAAAATCCAGATCCAAGATGGCCGGAAAAAGCAGAAAACATTGTATACTCTTTCCAGAAAACATCGGGCTATTTTCTGCTTTTCTGGAGAGGGAGCCCGCTGTTTTCTGGAAAGAGTATACAATGTTTTCTGCTTTTTCCGGCCATCGTGGATCTGGATTTTGAACTGCGCGCTACTGATTTCGTGGCGCGAAGTCAGATGAGCATACCTCTTTAATCTATAACCTTGGTGCAAAGTATTCTGCTGCATTATAGTAAAAGCACTGACTTTTCCTCATTGCACTGCAAACGCTTAAAACGCGTCGCGCGTCGGTCGTAGCGAAACGATGGATGAGTCTAAAAATCTTTTTATAAGTTTTTCCCAATTGATTGCAGAGATAAATTTTCAAGTTTTTAATCCGCGTGACATAAAAATTGTGTTATTAAAGGTACTAGATTGCCTGAAAAGTACAGTCAGACTTAATATCTGAATTTGTTGAGGTCATTAGTGGATTCTTTAAGTAAAATTACCTCGAGACACCACATTTCAAGACATTTGGTTCACATTGGCTATTCTAAAAATACCATAAATTTTCTAAAACTTGAACTTTTTTTTTTAAACTGTAGCTCAAAAAGGGGGCATTTACGGACCCATGTTTACGAGGAAAAAAGTCCTATTTTTCTCTCTAAAACACGCCCTGAAAATATATACTTATAGTTTCGTTACACCTTTTATAGCTCTTCGAATCTGTGCTGCGTTGTCCGAACTGGTCATTATTTTGTAACGAATGGGACATTCAGACGACTTTGAAGTAATTTTTTTCAACTTTTTAATCATTTAAATGAAAAACTATCCTACCAACAGAAAGGTCGTAACTTCTAGATAGTGATAGGATTTTCGAAATTTAAAAAAAGTCTATCCAAAGCTGAGAAATAAAGAGCAAAATAAGGGAGTAACGGGTGGGACAGAAAATGGACAAGGTTTTTTTAATCACTTCAGAAAAAGTTGAAACACTGTGAGTTTTGAAGAGATAAAAATTTGGAAAAAATATATGTTAAAGGTGAGGGTATAAGCTTTGATCCTACATAAAGTTTTTTCCATTTACTAAATTATTTTTCTCTAAAGAATCAAAAAGTAGCGTTAACGGGTGAGACAGCTAGGTTTTGTAACGGGTGGGACGCGTCACAGTGCTTTGGCCTTATGGGAGATACGGACAAAAGTCATAACTTTTTAACGAAAGCAGATAAAGACTTGAAACTTGGGCAAAATGTAGGTAATTTATTAAGCTAAACACTGGGAAAGTTACAATTTTGAACGGTATCTCGAAGGGGGGCAGGAGGGCCGCAGAATCACCAAGAATCTACAAGCATTATTTTGACGCCTTTTTCTGTCATAGTAAAATACCTTTTTTTCTATCGGTTTACTTGACGAATTGGTGAGATGGTATCAAAAATATATTTAGGCTAAGACAATGAAATACTACACGTATTTACATTATTTTTCTCGAAAGAGGGATGATCATAAGGCCTAGAAAAATCTCACGGTACCTCCTGCCAATGTACTGTTTGTACATGTCACTTCAATCTGGAAAACACTGTTGAATTGCAACTCCCTTTTTTTTCTTTTTTTTCTGTCGGACTGACAACAAATAAAAACTATACTACTAGTTATCAAAAATCAGATATCCTGGTTGAGGATGCAACTGGATTATTTATTAGATAAAACATAATGTGAGCTTGGTAGTAAAACAACGAGCTCCAAAAAAAAAAAAAAAAAAAAAACTCACCAAATGAGTTTGATAACAACGATAAAAATATGTTAAAGTATAAAAAAAAACGTGAACAAAGCGTAAACGACTTCTCTAATTATTAAGGAAAGTAAAATTTAGTCTTCCTCAAAAGATATTGAAACAAATTATGTAATAAATATATATTGATTCAATTGTAGCGAGAGTGTTGAGGCGCGAACGTGGATGTATGTGGCGAGGCGACTGTAATCACACAACTTCAACCTTCACCTATTGAGTTTCACCATTGCGGCAATGCATTGTCAAATGAAATTAAAGGATTTTTTACGGCCTTTTCTCAGGAAGTAGAGTGAAATAATTCTCTCCTAGATTAATCTGTATTTATGCTAAAAGTATCAAAATGTCAAACATATTATAGATACTTTCCATTTTGCATCCTCCTTTTCAATTGCAAAAATACGAGGGTGGATTTTAAAGTAAGTTTACCTATTTTTTTCCTCAGAAACTATCAATGCCAGAAAAAAAAACAAACCCAGCGTTGAAACGTACGTACTTTCAGCTTTTTAACGAGCTTTAGTTTTTCAAATTTGACCAACGCTTTGCGGAGATATCGTGAATTTTCCCCACCCGTCTCTCCTTCAGACGTGCCAACCTTTTCACGCTCTACAGAAGACTGCGAGCTTCGGCAGGCGATGCGCTTATCTCCGGATCAGACATCTCAATAACACCTAAATGCAAGTTGTTTACTTAATAGACTACTCTTCTACTGATAAAATGATCCAATCTGTATCGATCTTCAAACTTTCGGTTAATACTGAAAGTGCAATCATCATGAATTGAAGCTGGATTAGCAGCTTGCGTCAAAACCTGGTTCAGGAGTATGGGGAAAGAATTTTACGACGGCTGTCTACAGAAATTGTTGCACCGATTTGAAAAAATCAAGAATCTAGCGATTGGCTGTGTCAAAAAATGAGGTGAGATGCCTCACAACAATGTTATAACTTGTTTCAATAAAATAATAGCTCTATTTTACTTTTTCAAATTCTTCAACTCATGTTTTCTGTGAAGCTCCGCAGCGCGTAAAACGTGGGCACGTTTGAAGGAAAGGCGGGTGTGGAAAATCCACGATATCTCCGCAACGCGTAAGCCAAATTTTAAAAACTGTAGCTCGTTAAAAAGCTAAGAGTATGTACGTTCCAACGCTGGTTTTGTTTTTTTTTTCTAACATTAATAATCTCTGAGAGAAAAAATAGGTAAACTTACTTTAAAATCCACCCTCGTACCTCTAAGTTGCCAAAATATAACACTTGTAAATTCGTGACTTAATTATTATAGCATGTCAGCGTTAAATTCTGAAGATGTTCATTCTGCTTTATTTACTCGTCAAGTTCAGTTTTGTAATGCAGCATTAATTATTTCAGTCTCAAGTAGGCTGTTTATTAGGTACCTAGCCAAGATGTTCTGAAGAAAATACTCTGCCTCTAGCTCTTATTTTTATCAGTTCTTTATTCTGATTTAAGAACATTCACTTCGCAATTTAAAGAAATGAGAATCACAAGAGGGATTATTAAGCATCAATAGAATCGTACAAGACGACTTTGTTACCACAACTCATTGTTTCATGAAGGTCTCAAGCCCTTATTGCTCTCTATACCAACTAATTCAGAAGAATTATGAATATTACTATGAGCATAGGTTAAACACGATTTTAAGGGAGTATGGTAAAACCGGCACATTTCAAACTATCGCTGTGAGATTATGCGCAAGTTTGCGCAAAATCTGAAAAAATATTCTGAATCCTCATAGTTTGGGCTACAAAATATGTGAAAATGCGTTATAATTCGTTATATTTTTTATACACGTCTCCAAACATTTTGAATAATTCAAAAAACCGGCAAATTTAACCTTTTTTTCCAAAATAGCTTTAATAAGCGAACTATTTCAATTAAATAAGTGAACAAACTTATTTTCTTGAAAAAATAACTTATCGGAAGTGGAGAGATCCATAGTTGTTGTTATTCCGACATTTGTCTTCAGGATCTGACTCATCTAGGGTTGCGCCACTGCGTAACTCAAATGCGCGTCGCCGAATCTGAAGCGACGATCTCTTATCTTCCCATTGTCGCCACAGCCGTTGATTTTTCAATTAAAGAAAACCAATGCCGGAAACTTACCCATTGGTTACCCCCCTTTCCATTAGAAAAGTCCAAAACACCCTACAAGATGGTCGGTTTTTTTACTTTTGTCCACAGGTCGCTGCACTGTGCGCGTGTGATTTGGTCCTTGCAAATACACATCAAACCTGCTGTAACATCAACACGTTTGACCTTATTAGATATTTTAGATAATATTTTTGTCTCTGGTTGCATTTTAATGCAAAACAAGACTGCCAGGCACTAATTTTTAAATTTCAATTTTTGCATATCATGTCCACTTTACTGTAGAATGACCCGAACACGTTATTAGTCGAAAACTGACATCAATTGCAGGATATAGCCTATAAATCGCTCGTGGAACAGAGTATAATCAACAATAAATACAGGAGCTGTACATAGCCGTAACCGGGATATTGTCTTTCTCTCTCTCAGCCCATTTGAACGCATGTGTTAGAAAAGGACAGAATCAGGGGCCAAAGTCACGTGACAGCCCCTATATCCATCCTTTTCTAACACATGCGTTCAAATGGGCTATAAGAAAGAGAAAGGCAATATCCTGACTACGGCTATGGGAGCTAACCAGTCATGTCTTTGTATTCGTTGCATGTTACTAGCATCATTCCTAACAATAAGTTCTAACTGAAAGTGATATTTAATCCCCATAAGTAGACATGAGCCGAAATATGCTCTGCGTTGCAATGTAACGCTTTAATTGGGGCACACTCATAATCAGTGTTGCCAAATTGGGGTGAAAAAGCCGTACGTTTTACACTGATTTAAATGGGGACGATACGGCTTCTTATTACCCTCGATCTGGCAACACTGCTCATAATTAAGATTGGTTTTAATGAGCCGTGGGTAACTGGTAGTTCTTGATAAAGACTGGTACGCTATCACGTTTAAAATCTGAAGAAACTGTCATCGAGTTGCAGAATTATCACTGTTAGATAAAAATTGGATAATTCGAATATTAGCTAGTCCAATTGATTTATTTGGAATTTAGTTCACATAACAAAGTCAGTTGCTACAGAATGGCCGCCAAAGCGTGTTCGTGCTGCTTTTCATAATGGAAGTCAATAGTCGAAATGTAAGTAAGACTAGAATAACTGAGAGTTTATTTGTTTTTATTTCATTTTGCACCGAAAAAAAAAAATTGGATTATCCTAGTAGTATATCGACTGCTAAAATTTATTTAAAGGATTTCATCCATTAGATTATAAAAATATATTGTAAAATGTATAAAAAATGTGTAAGAAAGTTTATTTCGTCACATCTCTTTTACTTCTTTGTCAGTACTGGGTCATTCCACAGTACATGTGTCACCCGTAACACTATTGATCGACATCTTATGGTTTGAAGAAAAATAATGTCATTCAATCAAAATTATTCTACTAAAAGCTCATTTCTTTCTTAGCCTCAAAAATGCAACAAATTTTATTGGTACCTGAGAATTATTACTTTAAAGTGTTACGGGTGTCACATTTTCAGTGGAATGACCCTACTTTTGATAAAACATTTTTAATTCTTTTTCTAACACTTTCTAATAACGACTATGGTTCATCGACTCACATTGAGGGCAAATGTACTTGGCAAAAGAGACTTGGGCAACATTTTAGAAACACTTCTGATTGAAGAGCAGCCACTAACTTTATCTCACCATTTCTCGGGAAAAAGTTCAGGATTGAAGCCGGGTCTCTCGGATAATAGTCAAAGCCTTTATGGATTATGCTACGCTGAACTCATCAGATGCTGGCGATGAATTTGTAGTTTTTTTTATGTAATATACTCTAGAATCTGAACAAATTCTAAGTTTTTCCTAAATTTTACTTTAATTTCGTTCTTTTTTAGTTTTCTTTTAACTTTTTTAAATTTTTTAAATTTTTTTTTCTCGCTATCTGAGACCATTAAAAACAAATTTCTGAATAGTTCGTTGAATTTGCACTTCATTTTTCAAAAAAAATTTTTAGGTTTGACAGTTGCCAATTTTTCCCAGAGAATTCATCAGATTTTAATTTTTTTTTTTTTTTTTTTTTTTGGAAAACTAAAATATCTGAAGATTTTTGAAAGAATCTGGAGATTTTTGAAAGTATCTGAAGATTTTTGAAAGAATTTGGAGAACGGCCCTAGAAAGATGTTGTCCCGAGGTCCCTTAGGTTTCTATACTATGTCAAGAATGATGTTAGAAATTTTAGGGAAGTGACTATTCGTCATTCGGGATGATATGCTGATTTATTTGGTAATTTTTTGACAAAAAATGTAAAAATGTAGCCTAATTTACTTGAACTTTCCTTTTTCACTTTTTTCTGTTTTTTGGTTGGATCGCACCTATTTTGATATTTTAACCGGTCATAAGGGTTCTAATTGCAACAATCGGTAGTTTATTTTTTCAAAGATTGTTTGTAGCATGATCTAACTACACAGGTCAGTCAATCCGGTGGACGAGTTTCTGTTCGATCTGCGCAACCTCCGCTCGTGACGTATAGCTGGCGCAGCTGAAGAGCGGGCGTTCAAATCTACATGCTTTCTTATGGGGAAAAGACCCTTTTTTAAGTGCGAATTATAAACAATTTACGACAGTAAAACTTGGTTTTTATCAATAAGAAGTAACGAGGAAGGTTTCAAGCTTTGAGAAAACCAATGCAATCGTACGCAAATTAGCTTTTTCTATTTTCGGGCACTTCTAGAAAATTGGGTAGAATGCATTGAATATTACGTAACCTACCTTCTCCATAAGAGGGATTTTTACTAACCGCCAGAAAGTACAAGAATAAGAAATTGAAGTATGATCAGACTGGTTTTCTCAAAGCTTGAAACCTTCCTCGTGGTCTATCATAAATAAAAACCAAGTTTTACTGCCGTAAATTGTTTATAATTCGCACTTGAAAAATGGTCTTTTCCCCATATGAAAGCATGTAGATTTGAACGCCCGCGCTTCAGCTGCGCCAGCTATACGTCATCCTCTTCCTCACTCTACCCGGTGATGGAGCCAGGCAGACGGAGAGGCAGTGGAGGGTGTGCGCATTGACTGACCTGTGTAGTTAGATCATGGTTTGTAGATTGTTGTTGCTAATATTCATCAAAATAACCCGAGCGATTTTTGAAAAATCCCAATGGGGCTACTGCACACTTTTGCTATAAGCGATTTAATAGTCGATTATGGCGTAAAAACCTCAAAAAATAACGATGGTGGCACTAAAAACTTCCAAAATCCACTCCTAAACTCAATAAACGCAGTTATTTGCACGAGCGTAATGGTGGCCGAAGGCACTAGCAATGGGAGATTCCTATCTTAATTTCGTCACTCTTTCTATGCTGACAAGGATGATTCACAGAGTAATCAGTCATCAGAGTGATGATCCACATCCGATGAATGGTACCGCAACACCAAGTGACACCGGTGTCAAATGAAAGTAGTCTCTAATTGGTCACATCTTGATGGAGTTTCAGAATTGTTAGATGGGATTCTCCCATTGTTAGTGCCTTCGGCCACCATTACGCTCGCGCAAATAACTGCGTTTATTGAGTTTAGGAGTGGATTTTGGAAGTTTTTAGTGCCGCCATCGTTATTTTTTGAGGTTTTTACGCCATAATCGACTGTTAAATCGCTTATAGCAAAAGTGTGCAATAGCCCCATTATTATGTTCATATATTTATTTACTGAACTGTCCTTATTTTCACTCAAGGGAACCTACAGGGTGCAGTGGCGGCTCGTGCAATTTGGCATCAACGTTTCCGCTCCGTTTGGTTCAATGCAATACAATCGATCCGACGAAGAAGCTGCGCTTCACCTGCAATCGATTGTTTTGCATGGATTCAAATGGAGAGGAAATATTGTTGCCAAATTGCACGAGCCGCCACTGACAGGGTGGTGATTTAAATAGTTTCCGCTCGGGTTGTTTCGAAAACGGTCGCGAATTTCAAAAATTGCTGAAACACGTGTTCAATATATTATAGGAGAACGTCTTTTAAGGGGGTTATCGGTTTTGGGCCACCCTAAATCCTATATCTCAAATGAGGACCCCCAATTTTTATTCGATATTTAAGGAGAGGATAAAATTCCAAGACCTTTAACGCAAACCGGAAGTAGGTCAAAGTTCCAGTGGCGGCTCGTGCTACTTGGCAACAATGTCTTCACCCCATTTGATTGCATGTAAAACAATCGATTGGAAAGTGAAGCATCGCTTCACCAGCAATCGATTGTTGGACATAGATTCAAATGGAGTAAAGACATTGTTGCCAAGTAGCACGAGCCGCCACTGCAAAGTTCGATATGGACCCATTTTCAAAAATGTGTAACTTCCCTTTCAATGGTCCGAATTGGTAAAACCCTGGGTCTAAATAATTGCTCTAAAGGGCGAATTATTTTCGAATAAAATAATACGAATTTTCAAAAAAAAAATTACTCCAAGGGCATTATTGAGCCCCTAAATGTTGAAAATTTCAAAATTTTAAGAGGCTGTACTTATAAAAAAGGAATGACTTCAAATGTCAAAAAACGCTATAACATGGGTCCCTTTATTTCAAAGGATACACCTTTTCAGAGGATCGAATATTTTCAGACAGTACAGAGTGGGCGGGGTGCAGGGGGTCACGACCCTCGGACCCTCTGAAACTTGGAAATTTGAAACGATAATATCTCAGAGCCCTGCTCTGTGATATATCGTTAGAAAGAACGTTTTAAGCCGAACATGTTGGCGCAAACCGCAGACCGATACCGCTTTTCGTTCGCGATTATAATCGAAGATGAAAAATTGCTAGCGTTTTAAAATCATCATTTTGTCTATATCGAACTTTGACCTGCTTGGTTTTATGAAATCAGCGCCCAGGTTTGTCGAGACAAAGCTTGAAAGTTTTTGTTGTTGTATGTTCCACAAACATTTTTTTTATTCGAGGGTGGATTTTAAAGTAAGTTTATCTACTTTTTTTTATCAGAAACTATCAATGCTAGAAAAAAAACAAACCCAGTGTTGAAACGTAAGTACTTTCAGCTTTCTAATGAGCCACAGTATTTCCAATTTGGCGTTGCGGAGATATCGTGGATTTTCCTCACCTGTCTCTCCCTCATACTTGCCCAACTTTTCACGCGCTACAGAAAACTGCAAGTTTCGGCAGTCGATGCGCTTATCTCCAGATCAGACATCTCAATAACACCTAAATGCAAGTTGTTTACTTAATAGACTACTCTTCTACTGATAAATTGATCCAATCTGTATCGATGTTCAAACTTTCGGTCAGTACTGAAAGTGCAATCATCATGAATTGAAGCTGGATTAACAGCTTGCGTCAAAACCTGGTTCAGGAGTATGGGAAAAGAATTTTACGACGACTGTGTACAGAAATTGTTGCGCCGATATGAAAAATTCAAGAATCTAGCGGGTGACTATGTCAAAAAATGAGGTTAGATGCCACACAACAATTTTACAACTTGTTTTAATAAAATAATAGCTCTGTAATACTTTTTCAAAGTCTTAAACTCGTGTTTTCTGTGAAGCTCCGCATCGCGTAAAAAGGTGGGCACGTTTGAAGGAGAGGCGGGTGTGGAAAATCCACGATATCTCTGCAACGCGTAAGCCAAATTTAACAAACTGTAGCTCGTTAAAAAGCTGAAAGCTTACGTACGTTCCAACGCTGGGTTTGTTTTTTTTCTAACATTAATATTTTCTGAGAAAAAAATAGGTAAACTTACTTTAAAATCCACCTTCGTATTTGACAGTTTTTGGCAGAACAGAATTAAGTCTCTTCCGAATTAAATTTAATTAAAAATATGTTTATTAAAGTATTTCTTTGTCTGTCTGTTCATTCGTCGTCCTATTGATTATTTATTTTTTTCATTTCTTTTTCAGCATTAGCGTTGGCTTCATTTGACTGTGAACCACCGGAAAACAATATTGAAAAAGAAGGATACAAAGCTTTGAAGTAAGAAGTCCTTCATTCCTTCATATATGTTTTTTGAAATTAATTTTATTATTCTGTAAAGGTCTTGTAATGATTTTTTTTTTTTTTTGAAAACGGACGACTAACTCCGAATGTAGTTTTGAGAGGAACGCTCTTAGTAAAAACGCAGTATGGAACAATGGGTCTGTTGCATATGTTAAAAGAATGGTTTCCTAGTAACAAAAAGGAAGAGGGGGAAAGTAGTTGATTGTGAAAAGGTGGAAGAAAGTAAGATTTATCTACTTGGTATTTTTTTATTTACTTGATTATCTTATATAATAAAAGGCGACCGCTGAGAATCGTCGAAAATCGCGTTTTACTATGATCTCGAGAACTAAAGCACGCGGGACCTCGAAATTTCGCGAACGGGTCCTGCGCCACCAAACGGTGTGCACACAGTGCTTCTTTTCCCCCATTTTTTTTTCATCCCTTCCCGAGGGTGGATTTTATCGCGGTGTTTTACCCCATTTTTGGCCCTATGGTATCTGAGACCTCGAAATTTTGGCCCCCGGTGCTGCTCGGTCCTCAAAAGCGATCCAGCTCATCCGGATCGACCCAACCCTAAAAGAAACCCCCTCACGGGGGATCTACCCTTCGAGATGGGTTGTTTTGGATCGCGGAAACGGGGGTCGAAGACGTTGCCCAGGCGATCGACACTTCGCAAGAGGGTAGCCCCGGGCTCCGCGCGTGGACTTTTTCACTCGAATTCGCGCGCCGTGAATATCATCCCCCGCTAAGGGTGGTTTTCTGAAAGGGGTGTTTTTACCGATTATTTCGGGCACCGGATCACTTTGAGCGCCGAAATTTTCCGTGAGGATCGTGCTCCGGGCGGGGGTGTCCGTGAGACTTCGCTCACCCCCCCCCCCCCCCGATTCACATTCTACCCCCTGTTGGGGTGGGTTTTCTTACTAGGCGGAATCTTATCTCGGATTCTACGGCTTCGCTGACGACTTAATACGACAACCGGAGTCACGATGATATGCTTTTCCGGTCCTCGAAAACGATCGCGCTCATCCGGACCGACCAGATCTTAAAAACAACCCCTCGCGGGCGATTTACCTTCCGGGATGGGTTGCTTTGGATCGCGGAACCGGTGGTCGGAGACGGTGTCCATGGTGATCGAGACTTCGCACGAAGGTGTAGCCTCGGACTCCGCGCGTGGAGGTTTCCACTCGAATTCGCGTGGCTCGAATATCATCCCCCGCTAAGGGTGGTTTTTTGGAAGCATCGGTTTTACCGATTATTTCGGGCACGGGATCACTTGGGGTGGCGAAATTTTGATTGATGATCGTGCTCCGGTCGGGGGTGGTCGTGCGACTTCGCTCTTCGCCCTCGATTTTTTTTCTACCCCCTGTTAGGGTGGGTTTTCTCATCGGACGAATCTTATCTAGGAATCTACGACTTTGCTGACTACTTAATAACGCACCCGGAGTCACTCTGATATGCACGAATCGATCTTTGCACATCCGAACCTGTCCCATCGTTAAAACTACCCCTCGCGGGGGGTTCATTCCCGAAATCAGGTCGGTGGGCTTCTCGAAAAAAAATTGGCGACAGCCGCGTTGAAATTGAGTTCGTGCAGAACTCTTCAGTAGGCGTAGCAGAACGAATCCACGTGCAGCGCTTCAAATTTTGAACTACCCTTTATACTGGGGCTGTTCGATTCTCGCGGAGTGGCTTCGGAGCCTAGAAAGTGCGAAGGCCGAAAGTTCTGGTTTTTCGCGTGTTGTTTCTCCTAGACGATGCGGGTGGAGGTTTTTTTTTTCAAGCGGTTTGAACATAGGCGGACCGTATCAGGGGCTAGGGGGAGCTGTAGTCCCCCCACTTTTTTTGGGTGGAGGGGCTAAAAATCGGAAAAAGTCATCATTTGAGACTTGAAAAGCAAAAAAAAAAAGAAAAAAAGGGGGTCATCACTTTTTAGCCCCCCCCCCTCCCAATTTTTTTTTTGGTCACGGTCCGCCTATGGGTTTGAATAACATCCCCTCTTGAGGGGTAGTTTCATTTTTTAGGGGTTTTTGCCAACTTCTGGGACTTTAAGTTTCTCTAAGAGGTATATTTATGGATTCTTTTAGGAGTGCGCCGTGCGCAAAAATATTTCACTTACTAACGCAGGGAATATTCTGCGAGGGTAGGGATTCTTTTTTATTTATCCTTCGCAGATTGATGGATACTCTCCTTAGCTCGGGTTCTCATGTATACGATAAATTGGAAATGCATGTTGCTTGGCAACGTCAATCATTACTCACATCTTAGCAATGATATTGTTACCAGTTCGAATGCCTTCCGATTACTTTATACATGTATCATGTATCATCAGCTGTTTTAGAGTTGCTCAAAGGAATCAATGCAAAACATACAATTTTTAACCTTTCGTTTTCTTTAAACGTGTAATTATGATATGGCGCGTGGGAAGATCAATCAGTCGCCGCAGCGTCACTTGCATTCTGCCAATGCTGCACTTTGTCCCTTTTAAGCTTAGGTATATGTATATGTTCGTATCCAAGGAGCATAGGCGGAACTAGGAATTTTTTTTGGGGGGGGGGGGGGGCTGAGTTCTAAGGGATCTTAGATGAGACACCTCAAGACCGCCCCCCCTCCAAGAGGGGTATACCATGACCCCCCACCCCCCAACTTACTTAGGTGTATGATGTACTTACAGTTACAGTCGATGAATTAAATAATGTCAGATAACGTCCTGGATTTTGACTTTAGTAGGCCACATGCGATGCTTTTTACTGTGATAGGTATCGCAGGTAGTCTACTTAAACCAAAATATAAGGCGACATCTGACATTCTTTTGTCGACTGTAAGTACCTACAATCTACATCATACACACCTAAGTTAAGATATTAAATAAATTGTACTCATATAGCTATTAGCTAGGGTGCGAAACAATTAGGCAATCAGAAAATTAAATGATAAACATCATATACTGTAATATATTTTGTTGTTGTTGTGGGTAAACGTTTTTTTGTTTCCAAAAGTTTCTGGGGGAGGCTTGGCAGACCTCGGGGGGGGGGGGGGGCTTATCCCCCTCCAGCCCCCCCCCCCCCTATTTCCGCCTATGCCGAGGAGTGCACTATAAACATCCAAAAATTCGACCCATGGGCGGAGCCCGCAATTTGGCAACTGTGGATGCTTCCCATTTGAATGTATGAGAATAAATCGATTGTTGAGGAGGACATGGCCCAATATCTAATCTATTGTTTCTCATACATTCAAATGGGTAGAATCCACAGCTGCCAAATTGCTGGCTTCGCCCATGATTCGACCTTCTACGCAAGTATAACGGTACGAAATAAAATGTTGCTAAAATGCACGCGACAAACTGCAATCAAAATTACATCAACGGAATGAAACATAAAATCGATACTAACCTTCGGCCAAAAAAAAAAGCTAAACTACCTACAGCATTTTTCGGCCAAATACGGAAACAAAAATGTCAATAAGTATTCCTGTGCAACTTTTAGAAATTACGGTTATCTTGGACTACGTACGATCATGAGTAAAATGTTAGTCCAACACAAAACGTTATATTACTCCTCACTTAAAACAATTTCCTTCTCCTCTACTAACGGAGAAGTAATAAAAGAAATAAGTAAAATGTGTTGTGTACACAAAAAATCAGTGACATAGCGTGCAATTTGGGAACGTTCTACTCTGTCCAATTAAACGATTGTAAAAGATCGAATGAGGAAGTGTTCACCGAACAACCAATAGACTGTTTTAGTAGAGTGATATACCGTATCGATTGCCGTCCGAGGGCCTCTGGCTCCAAACAGACTCTGATTCAATGCATTTTCCCCATAAGCGGATTTTTGAACGGAAATGTAGACTATTAAATCAAACAATTAATGCGACCTTTTTGCGATTATGAATTCTACGTCCTCGAAAATGCTTAATTTTGCCTGGTTCCACCCGTGAAACTGCCAAAATCAACAAGATATTACAGATTAAACGATGCGTTTGGAGGTTGAAATCACCCAAATGTTATTGTTGTTGTTGTGGAATTGGCGGGATTTTGGGCGATTCTAACCTACAAATGCAAAATTTAATCTGTAATATCTTATTAATTTCGGCAATTATAGTCAAGGAACCAGGCATAATTAAGCATTTTCAAGGACGTAGAATTCATAATCGCAAAAAGGTCGCATTAATTGTTTGATTTAATACCCTAAATTTCCGTTCAAAAGTTCGCTTATGGGGAAAATACATTGAACCACTTTGTTTGGAACCAGAGGCCCTCGGACAGCAATCGATACGGTATATCGCTCTACTAAAACAGTCTACAGGGTGGCGCAAATGTCCGTCCCCCCCTTTTATTTTTTGAACGGCTGCAGATGAAAAATTGAAACTTTGGGGTCTTCCATAACTTTTGAGAGCTTTCGCGTGAGGGGGTCAACATTTCCAAAATCACTCCCCTTAGGGGGGGGAAAAGGGCCCCCCAAATCAAAATTTTCAAATGGCTACCCCTGTCTTGCGATAGCTAATTCAAAAGAACATTAAATTCTAAGACTTTTGGCGCAAACCGGAGGTCAATATCGTTTTTCGTTTTCGATTTATTGAAGATCAAAGTTCGATTTGGACCCATTTTCAAAATATCATTACTCTTATGTAAAAAGTCGGAATTTAAAAAATCAGTTGTCTAAAATACTCTAAAAAGCAAGTACTTTCCTGAAACAATACTGCTGTGGCATAAATGTATTCAAAACTTCATTCTACAGCCCCAAATCTACAGCCCCAAAAGTTTCTAACGTTTTTACGCTCCCAGGGGGACTGTCTCAAAAAATTTCCCAAAGACGGACCCTATCGAGTGATACGTCGATAAAACAGGCGTAAAAAAATGAGAATTTTGGCGCAAACCAAAGGTCAATAGCATTTTTCGAATTCGAGGTATCGATCTTTGAAAATCTACCTTTGACAATAAAAAAAGATAGTAAAAGGGGGAGAACGGACTTTTGCGCCACTCTGTGTACTCCGAACTTTTTCACAAATTTGAATAGATGAGCTGCAACGTTGCTAAATTGCACGCTACACCACTGACAGGATCAAAAAAAACAAAAAACAAAAAACAAAACAAAACAAAACAAAACAAACTTAAAAAAACCATTGAAAACACCACAACAAAAAAGAAACAACAAAAAACGAGTAAAACAAAAAAAGAAACCACAGTACCCGTCGGTAGCCCGACGGGCAATATGCTAGTTTTTAATAAACGTTTCTTTGGGTAAGTCTCTGGTCAAATATATTTTCTAAAGTAAATCAATTCATATTCTTTTTATGAGAAAATAAGTCAATTAAACAGCATACTTTTACTGCATGCAACAATAAATATAGAACCTTGATTCTCATGTAAAATTCGGCGAAAATAACGATGCGCACATTAAAAACGTTCAAAATCCACTCATTAACTCAGGAAATCACTTCAATTTCAAACAGCCCGCGCTACACTAGACACTATTTGCACCGGTATACTACTACATAGACGGAACCAACCAACGTGCATAAATAAACAACATCGTAACTACAAAACGACGGAATTCCGTTCTAAATACATGAAATATTGGCTGCATTTGGGGTCTGGTCTTTTCGGTTTATCAAAGATTACAAAATAATATAAGAAATGTACGCATCTAAACGAAACATTCCAATGTTTGTAAGTTCTGTTCATGTTTACATAAACGAGATGGTTCCATCTATATAGTTATAAGTCGGTGATATAGTGTCTAGTGTAGCGCGGGTTGTTTGAAATGGAAGGTATTTTCTGAGTCAGTGAGTAGATTTTGAAAGTTTTTAATGTGCACACCGTTATTTTCGCAGAATTTTACGTTAGAAACAATGAGTTATATTGATGTAGCAAAAGTACGCATCAACAGACCCATTCATACAGTTGAGTTTTTTCCCCCAAGTATATCTTCAGAATGACTAGACTCAGATGGGTCTGTTGCATACTTTTGCTACAGCTTTCTGGAGAGATGAATATCGGTGTAAAATTGCGTGGACATAACATTGAGAGCATTCAACTAGTCTCAAAATTGACTCATAAACCTACAAAATTAAGTCATTTTAAGGGAAGCCCAATATGGCGGTTGAAGGGGCTAATCAACCCTGCATGCATGCATGCACCACGAGCAGCAAACATGGCCGACGACGGCATTCGATAAAGTAGATACTTACCCTCTGTTTCTTTTTCAGAATTCCGGTAAATCGACACAGAAAATATTGGATTCACCACAGACGGTTTCCGGCCGAGTCGCGAACTAAAAAACCGAGAGAGGTTCTTTTCACCAATCTCGCTCGATTGCAATTTGAAATAGAAAAGCGTGAAATTTCGCCACGCCCAGATTCGAAGCTTGCAAAAAGCAACTTTAGAGCCGAATCTGGACATCGATTGGTTGATCGCTAACGATCATTACATCACAAGGAAGAGGTATAATTTATTCAGTTTTACTTTTTTTCCGTATGTTCACAGGAATTAATAATGGGTGAGTTGACGTTGGTCATGACTCGCTCCATGATTGAGGATCTAGAAAGAAAATTCGCATGCAAAGGAAATAGCTGCATGCAGCAGACAAGTATGACGAATACTAGCAATCGAGAGCGAAGGTGGATATGCCTGCTGAATCGATCAGACATATCTATTGAATCAGGCAATCAAAGCTCGAATAAAATATCCTAGGACAGCAAACGAATTTGCGAAGCAAACAGCCAACACGTATGCATCGCTCTCGGAACAAATACATGCACGAATTCTGACACGAGTTGCTCGGCTACCCATGCCTTTCCGTGCCGGCATAGACGTGTTAGTGAAACCGGTTGTTGAAATCATCGGGCAATTGTACAAAGTAAGCAAAGTTGAATTGTTCAACTTTTAGTTCTATGCTAATAACTAGGGGCTAGCTATTCGTATAGATCTAAAAGTTAAACATACTCTGTACAATTTTTTTTTTTTTTTTTTTTTTTTAAATCTAAAGAGTTTATTCATCATCAGGACAAAAAAAATACATGAAGTTGAAAAGGAAACGATAATGACGATTTACAATTTTTTACAAATAGTGAGAGAAAAAATATGAAAAATAAAGGATGACGAATGAACTGTTTCGCCCTCTAAGACTAAGTCTTGTGGCGGGCGAAACGAGTCTGTCGGTTGGAGAGAAGAAAAAAAAAACAAAAACAAAAAAAAACATCAATGAAATAGAGGGAGGGGGGGAGAGAAGAAGAAGAAAAGCTTTATATGTGTATAAAAAATAAACAAATAAAAAGATAAATAAGAAGTAGATAATTAATGCAAATAATTATAATTGCCCGATGATTTCAATAATCGGTTTCATTAACACGTTTTACCGGCACGGTAAGGCATTTGGAAGCCGAGCAGCACTCATGACAAAATCCTTGTGTGTATTTGTTCCGAGAGCTATGTATATTTATAGGCATGTTTCGGCTACTTTCTTCGCAAATTCGATGGCTGTCCTAGGACAGCAAACGAATTTGCGAAGCAAACAGCCAACACGTATGCATCGCTCTCGGAACAAATACATGCACGAATTCTGACAGGAGTTGCTCGGCTACCCATGCCTTTCCGTGCCGGCATAGACGTTCGCAAATTCGCAAATTCGATGGCTGTCCTAGGATACTCTTTTCGACCTTTGATTGCCTGATTCAATAGATTTATCTCGTGTATGTATGATCGATTTAGCAGGCATATCCACCTTCGCTCTTAATTGATACTTTTCTGCTGTATGCAGCTATTTCCTTTGCATCCAAATTTCCTTTCAACATCTTCAATCATGGATCGAGTCATGACCAACATCAATTCATTCGCCCATCATTAATTCCTGTGAACATACGGAAAAAAGTAAAACTGAATAAATTACAACTCTTCCTTGTGATGTAATGATCGTTAGCGATCAACCAATCGATGTCCAGATTCGGCTCTCAAAAGTTGCTACTTGCGAGCTCCGAATCTGGACTTGGACAAATTTCACGCTCAAGGTAGATTAAAGAAGGTATGTGCAACACTCGCTCTTGCCGCCCGCAGCCGCTCCAAGCGCTAGCACTTTTGCAAAAAAAAATGACGTCATGCGGGTGAAATCTAGTGGCGCGCTGTTCAAATGTGCGTTGGACAGAGGAATCATTCCTAACTGTGAAGGAACATTGTTGAACTTTTAACTCTTAATTTATTAACTCTGAAAACAGAAATCTGAAAATTGACAACTTCGATCATCTTTTGCTTGACACATCCCTAACTAATAAAATAAACACATACATTTCAAACCTCCCGCTCATGAAAATGTGACGTAGTGCGGGTGAAATCGTTCTGATTGGCTAACATGTTTTGAAGCAGCTGCGGGCGGCGCGAGCGAGTGTTGCACATTCCTTCTTTAATCTACCTTGTTTCACGCTTTTCTTTGCAATCGAGAGAGATCGGTGAAAAGAACCTCACTCGGTTTTTAGTTGAGCTCTCGATTGCTAGTATTGTTTAGTATTTTTTCCGCCATCTTCTCACTCTGACTCTGGATTCCTCCTCCGAGGGACGCCTCACCATGGACATGGTAATGTAGCATATTATTTCGTTTCGTTTCATTCTTTTCATGGGCGGAGCTAGCAATTTGGCAACTGTGGATTCTTCCCATTTGAATGTCGGGTCTAGAGTCCCTATACAGGGTGTTTCTAAAACTTATGTCATCCTTTCTACCACGTATTTTTGAGGTCAAAATAAGACTTTTTTTTCCTATACACATGTGTCCGGAAATGCCCCCCTTTTGAGCTACAGCCCCCCAAAGTTTTAAACAAATTTTGGTTTTTTTGGTATATCGACCATAATTATGAACCAAATGCCATGAAAATGGGTGTCCCGTGGTAATTTTACGCGCAGAATCCAGTAATGACCTCGAGAAATTCATAAATTAGGTCTAACTGTACTTTTCAGGTAATCTTATACCTTCAACGACACAAATTTTATGTTACAGATTGGAAATTTGAAAAGTGGAAAATGAAATCAGATGGGAAAAACTCTTAAAAATATATTTGGTCCTCTTTGTTTTGGTCGATACGACGTGTATTAAGCGAGAGAATCGCTGCACAAGGTGGAAAAGTCAGCGCTTTTACTATACCGGGATGCCCGAGGTAGCAGCGGAGTGGCGGGTTGCATACTTACAGCCGCTCTTCATGGTAAAAGCGCTGACTTTTCCACCTTGTGCAGCGATTATCTCGCTTAATACGCGTCATATCGACCAAAATTAAGAGGACCTAATATCTTTTTAGGAGTTTTTCCCATCTGATTTCATTTTCCATTTTTCAAATTACCAATCCGTAACATAAAATTTGTGTCGTTGAAGGTATAAAATTGCCTGAAAAGTACAATTAAACCTCATTTATGAATTTCTCGAGGACACTAATGGACTCTACACGTAAAATTACCTCGGGACACCAATTTTCATGGCATTTGGTTTATAATTATGGTCGATATTCCAAAAACACCAACAATTTTTTTAAAACTTTGTGGGGCTGTAGCTCAAAAGGGGGGCATTTTCGGACACATGTTTATAGGAATAAAAAGTCTTATTTTGACCTCAAAAATACATGGTAGAAAGGATGACATCAGTTTTAGAAACACCCTGTATATGAAAGAGTCAAGACACGTGAACAGAAGTGAACAAGAAGAAGGTGTCTGAGAAGCCTGGAGGCGCGTCTCTTGTTTACATTTTTATCCAACGATCTTCCCGCCAAAGATTACTTAAATACATGTATTCGTGTGGAAGTAATCTTTGTTAGGTCAACCTAACCTTCAATACCCGTTGGCTTCACTACCTGTAATCTTTATTAGGTCAACCTAACCTTCAATACCCGTTGGCTTCACTACCTGTTTTAAAAGTAATGCGTGAATTTTATTCTGTTCTGAACACATTTTCATCAATATCTAATTCAAATTTCATAAGTACGAGCTAAAAATGCCGAAAGTTTCCTCAAAGCTGGGCAGCAGTGAAGGTGGTTCCATGAAGATGTAAACAAGAGGCGCGCCTCCAGGCTTCATAGACCCCTTCTTCTTCTTCTTCTTCTTCTTCTTCTTCACTTTTCAGCAGCCAATCAGAGATGGAACCTCGTATGGCGAGGCTCTTTCATATATAGGGACTTTAGTCGGGTCATTCTACAGTAAAGTGGACATGATATGCAAAAATTGAAATTTAAAAATTAGTGCCTGGCAGTCTTGTTTTGCATTAAAATGCAACCAGAGACGAAAATATTATCAAAATCTAATAAGGTCAAACGTGTTGATGTTACAGCAGGTTTGATGTGTATTTTCAATGACCAAACCACACGCGTCCCACCCGTTACAAAACCTAGCTGTCCCACCCGTTACGCTACTTTTTAATTTTTTTAGAGAAAAATCATTTAGTAAATGAAATAGACTTCAAAGCTTATACCCTCACCTTCAACTTGTATTTTTTTCAAATTTTTATCTCTTCAAAACTCACAGAGTTTCAAATTTTTCTAGAGTGATTCAAAAACCTTGTCCATTTTCTGTCCCACTCGTTACACCCTTATTTTGCTCTTTTCTCAGCTTTGGATAGACTTTTTTTTAAATTTTGAAAATTCTATCACTATCTAGAAGTTAGCTCTTTATGGACCAGGTTAGTTCAAGAGAACACCACTCCTCCGTTTCTAGAGGGAAGGTAGTTAACTGTTCGTACTCGATGGAGTTGGAATTGCCTATACGAAGAATCGAAGGCTCCTAACGAGACCTTATCTTCTATGTGTTTTCATAGATACATGAAGACTCAATCAATGTAAAATAGACTAGAGGAGAAAAACGAGTATACTCAAGCTTGGTCCATAAAGGGTTAAGATCTTTCTCTTGGTGGGATAGTTTTTTCATTTAAATGATTGAAATGTTGAAAAAAATTACTTCAAATTGTCGTCTGGATGTCTCACCCGTTACAAAATAATTGCCATGGACGAGAAACAATCGATTAGAAATTGGGCCATGACCCTCTCAAGAATCGATTGTTTCTCATACATTCAAATGGATAGAATCCACAGCTGCCAAATTGCTGGCTCCGCCCATGATTCTTTTGCTTTTATAATTTGAATCCTCCCCCTCCAGTGGCGCACCGAAGGGGATGGTTTTAGGGTCAACCCCCCCCCCCCCCAAGCATCAAGATTTTACCCTAAAAAAGGTCATCTTCGGCCAAAATTGCTTTCAACCCCCCCCCCCCCCCCCCCCAGACCTCAGAAAATGGAAAATTTGCGGTGAAACCCCCACCAAACTAAAGTTCTCGGTGCGCCACTGCCCCCCTCTAGTTTGATTTATTTCCTTATTTTATTGAATATACCATGATCTAATAAATATCTCTCTTATCCTTTTTTAAAATCTCCTGCTGATTGTCTCCCCGCTCTCACCACCGCGGTTTCTTGACTCTCTTCTCTCAAAATCGCTTCCGCTTTTCCATCCGATTATGGGTCATTATTTTTTAACGGATCGGACATTCAGACGACTTTGAAGTAATTTTTTTCAACTTTTTAATCATTTAAATAAAAAAAACTATCCCACCAACAGAAAAGTCTTAACTTCTAGATAGTGACAGGATTTTCAAAATTAAAAAAAGTTTATCCAAAGCTGAGAAAAGAGCATAATAAGGGTGTAACGTGTTGATATATTGAACAAAAAATCAATGTGTAAATGACAACACTGCATGTTACTATTTTACATCTGTGAAAGAAGTTGTCTTAACCACTCAGTTTTCGCCTCTGCGTATGTTCATTAAATATTGTTTTCTCGATCCTTTATCAATATTTTCATCTTTTAGTTCTCTGTTTTTCCATTTAACGGGTGGGACAGAAAATGGACAAGGTTTTTGAATCACTTCAGAAAAAGTAGAAATTCTGTGAGTTTTGAAGACATGAAAATTTGGAAAAAATACATGTTGAAGGTGAGGGTATAAGCTTTGATCGTACATAAATTGTTTTTCATTTATTAAATTATTTTTCTTTAAAAAAATAAAAAAGTAGCGTAACGGGTGGGACAGATAGGTTTTGTGACGGGTGGGATGCATGGGATTTGGTCATTGAAAATACACATCTAACCTGCTGTATGATCAACTCGTTGGACCTTATTAGATTTAGAAAATATTTTCGTCTCCGGTTAACAAGACTGCTAGGCAATAATTTTTAATGTTCAATTTTTGCATATCATGCCCTCTTTACTGTAGGATGACCCTTATCTAAAACTTTATCGATCCACGGGGTTTTGGTTCACATTATTTTATTTTATCCTTGCCTTACTCACGGTCTTTTATAGGTGCATCACCGCCATGATCAGAGACAATCTATAATAGCACCTCGCACCTAGCACCATCTGTCTTGAATATTGCCCATGTTTTCCCACGGTGGCAAATTTTTTTTCGGGGTCTCTACAGAACACCGCAAACAATGTCCATACGTTGACTGATGAGAAACGTCGTTGAGATTTTTGCCTAGTGAAACCGAAGCACCGAAATTGCATCTGTCAACTGTTACACACTTCCAAACCCTTATCCACTTGCATCCTGGATCCCTTCGGAAGTGCGAACTCAACCTTCCCCGTGGATCTTTTGGTTCTATAAGAATTCGAGAATGAGACCACCAACCAACCCGGGACCCCCCATGGACCGGCCGGCCAACGACCGACCGAGATCAGAGAAAGAAAGACATTTTAAATAAAGAGAAAACGAATTATGGAAACAAAGCTATATTCATGAATAACTAATAAACCTGGATGACTACTGGGAACTGGGGAAATACATTGATAAAAGTAACTTTACGTGAGATATGATTCCTTGAGATGAAGCGAAGTCAGCTGCTGCGAACGGAGAGGCGGCGAGAATAGGACTGTGTCGAGCCTAGAGTTGACTGATTCTACCCCGCTCGTAACCAGCTGACTTCGGCGTTGCCAATTCGTGACGCGATCTCCACGACCTCCAGCGGAGATCGAGGGGATCGCGGCAGGAACTGGTACACTCCCACCCTTAAAACAAGACCCCGTCTTGAAAATAAAAGGACATGGTAAACGGGATACACTACAATTAATATCACAATCAAAAAATTACAAAAAATATCACAGCGGTACTATTACTATTAGGAACTTATTACATTTTCTTTTTAATAAAACAGGGAAAGTACAAGATTACAAAAGTCTATCAACAGGATAAAATTTAAGTCACGACAACCCTTGTACGTGCGCTTAAAAATTAAAATTAAAACCTCCCTGTGATCAACATCGGAACAAGTCTAGGGACAAACATTTAGTAACATGTACATAAACTTGGCATCGGAAACTTTCATAAGCCGCCAAGATCTCTCACAACGAATCCCTGGCGATGCACCGGAATCGCACATCTCCTACTTAGTCAAAGTTCTTCATGAGAAAGAAAAATAAATGAACTGAGAAAGTGAAAAACAATTGGGTAAGCTCTCGCCAACGGCACCGTTTTTGGCATCATCCTTGACAAGTTGGATAAAAACAATTGGAAAATCCAAAAAAAAAGGTTTTACGATCATACAAATGACGATCAGGTTGAGCGACGGATAACCGAGGCGAGGAAATGTCACTTCTACGATAAATAGGACCATAAGAGTAGGAAGAGGGCAACCATGGAATCACCGCCAAGGGTTCGCTCTGAGAGACTAGACCCAGACGCAACCGGCCCTTCTATGCTACATTTAAAACAAAACTGGTTTTTGAAATTCGAGCGCTTCTCCCGCCCTTAAACCTGGGCCGGGTCCTTCACAAACTCCTTCATTACCAAAAATTTCAAACAATAAAAATGAATCCTACACTTTGTCAAAACACTTCTGGGAACATCCTAGCTTCTCCCGCCCTTAAACCTGGGCCGGGTCCTTCACTAACCCTACCTCATGAGACAAATTAAAAATTTATAATTCAAAATACAAAATAACATTCGAGCGCTTCTCCCGCCCTTAAACCTGGGCCGGGTCCTTCACAGACTCCTTGATTATAATTGTCGAATTACAAATAAAAATAGAAGAATTAAGAAGAAAATTTCCCTACTCGTTATAAACAAAGTTGTTGACAAAAATCTGAAATTAATTGACCACAAGAATCCTGGTACAAAAAGGTTTTACAAAAAGGTTCTTACAACATAGAAATCTTAGTCTTGACTTTCCCTATCAATTTTTTTTTCTTACATTATAAATCCTTTAAAACATTAAACTTCCCCTTTACTTTAAACTTCCCTTAAAACATTGGACCTTCAACTTTTTCCCTTAAAATTCCTTTGGTAACATGGTATGGGGTATTATAAACAACAGAAGCTAAAAAGAATGAAAAATAAATAGAATGAAAAATCGATGAAAAGAAATCAACGATGAACTTAACAGAAATTATTAAAGGAAGTACAACTTAAAACTTATACTAACGTGACAGTACTTAAAATTCAAATGACATAGAAAGCACAAGTGACATGGAAGGTTGAAACAGATTTTAAAAGTTCTAATACACTGACAACTTATTTTTCGAAATGACCCGATAAAAATTCCCACTGATAATAAAAGTTCAAAACATGTTTTTATGGTCGCTTAAAACTTACAGCTAATTATTTTGGTACACATATATCTTTGGTTTTCTTTGGTGACAAATTAATGAACATGAAACATGAACAATGAAATTGGGAAAAGGATATCAAAGTAAAAAAAACTTAAGCCTAGGGTTTTACAATAATCCTAATCTTACATACTAAGCGGCCGTACCATACAGAACTAACTTAACTCTAAGACTAGTACTTAAGAAGTATTAAAAAAAGCTCATTCACACACAAAACAAAATCCATTCCCTCAATCATTAAAATTTGGTTTTTGCCACACGCAAAGGAACATTTAAAAGGTTGTTAAGGATGGTGTACAAAAGGTTAGACCGTAAATGAACAACAAGTGAATAAAATGGGAATCAAAAGCTACAATTAAAGGGTCGACTAGATAACAAGTTATTTCTTCAATCAGTACAGGAATGTCACGTAGTATTTAAACAAATCAACTAAAGATAACAAGAAAAGATACAATTAAAGAGACTAAAACTAATAAGGAACAATAAAATTCAATGATCAATACAATGATCGATAATGACAGTAATAATAAGGAACAATAAAATTTGATAAAAAATACATCAATTTAATTAATTTAAATTTGCCTTCTTCGGAGAGGGGGGGAAACGAACATAATTTTCCACCCGACCTGACCGCCTCTCAAAAACAAAATAATACAAATACTGACTACAAACGATAGTGCCCCTGCTGCGGAAAACTCTCCACACTCAATATTTACTGAATTTAACCACCAGGCGATTGTTTAAACAAAAATTAAAAATTGGCTGACTACATTTCACAACAAAAAAAGGATTCTCCTCGCATCGCTGCACCCACGAAAGGAAAGGCACCTGGCATAAAATTTGAAATTTTAGACCATTTCCACCCCCTCCTTCTCTCACAGATTTTTTTTTTTTTTTTTTTTTTTTTTTTTTTTTTTTTGAGTTTTGTTCCGGACAATCATTTGCTCGGGAGCACGCCGCGGGGTGTCTATCCTCATCCTCTCACGAAGTCCGGGCGATAGGCACACCACGGCGCCCTCCCACGCAAGTAAGATGTTCTGGTTTTTATATTTTTTTTTTTTTTTTTTTTTTTTTTTTTTTTTTTTTTTTTTTTTTTTTTTTTTTTTACAGGTTATAATTTTACTAAATTTTCTTTGGCTAGCCTTTAAATGGTTTGAGTTGAGATACATGGGCCCTAGTTTCTTTTTGACTTCTCAGGTGTAACAATATGACAGATACTGGTGTTGTAAATCTAACTATCTTATATGGTCCATCGTATCGAGGCATTAACTTGGCCATTCGTTTATCTATTTTACTACTCTGAGGATGTTGTTTAAGAAAAACTAGGTCATCTATTTTAAATGAGTGGGCTACCACTTTCGCATTGTACCTCGTCTTTAGCCTTTTATGGCTTGCCATAAGATTTTTACGCGCTCTATTTAAATTTTCTTTGACCTCAGCTGCGTCTACATTATCAGGAAGTAGGTCGGTGATGCTCCACTGCAACGCTAATGGAGTATTAGGTTCATAAGTGAAAAATAACTGGTGTGGGGTAAATTTATGCGCCTCATGCCTTGCATAGTTAAAAGCTTGCTGTAACCAAAATAAACTCGTGTCCCACGACGTTTGTGAATCACTGTGGTACGCGATTAGAGCATTTTTAAGATTCCTGTTCACTCTTTCACTATGGTTCGGATTAGGATAATAAGGTGTAGTTGTTATATGTTTGATGCCTAAATTAAAAAACCAATGCTTTAGGTTATGAGCTACAAAGCATTTAGCATTGTCGCTTACAATAAACTTTGGCAGACCAAAGCTTTGAAAGATTTGTTTCAATTCCTTGATCACTAACACGCTCGTTGCGGCAGATGTTGGTAATAGCCATACAAATTTTGAAAACGCATCAGTAACCACAAGAATGAAACGATTTCCGCGCTGAGTTCTAACCAAAGGTCCAACAAAATCGATGAATAATCTTTCCATAGGCTCAGTTGAGATGTTACTGCTGAGGGGACCCGCGGTCACTCTCTGCACCGGCTTGCTGCGCGCACACGTCTCACAGGCAGCGGTCCGAGTTTTGACATCTTCCAAAAGATTTTTATAATAGAAAAGCTGTTTGATTTTATTAGCTGTTTTAAAATATCCTTGGTGGCCACCAATTGTACTTTCATGGTAAAATGTAAAAATCATCGGTATCAACTTGGAAGGTAAGACAATTTTTCTCTGACCGGCCTGCGATTGTGAGTAACATAGCAAACCTTTGCAGAGAGAGTAACCGGGGACCGGCTCTCCGTTCAAAATTTTTTGACGCACTATGTTCAAATCATCATCATTCTCTTGATGTTCCTCCAAACTAGTAAATGCTAAAGGAAACTCCGTTAAATTTGGTAAGATAGCGTTGCAGAGAAGCACCTCCGAGCTTTCCTGGGCTACAGCTTCAAGTGGCAACACATCCTCGAACATGCGGGACAGGCAATCGGCGACCACGTTTTGGGTCCCCCTGATGTGTACGGCTTGAAATTTAAAAGAATTGATTCGGATCACCCATCGCCCTATTCGGCCCAGTTGTCGCGGGTGCGACAGTAACCAACTCAACGCCATGTTGTCAGTTTCAAGGACAAATTCTGTGTGTTCTAAGAACGGGCGATAGTGTTCCATGCCTAATATGGCACCTAAGCACTCTAATTCATATGTACTGTATTTTTGCTCTTGTTCTGATAATTTATGAGAAAAGAAACCAACCGGCCTTCGAACACCCTCAATTTCTTGCAATAGTACTCCTCCCACAGCCTTGGCGCTAGCGTCAGTTTGCAATATAAATTGTTTTTCGAAATCAGGAATAAGCAAGACTGGTGGATTTGAAATTGCTTCTTTGAGATGCTCGAAAGCAGACTGCTCCTCCTTACCCCAAATGAATTGGACATTTTTGCGACGCAGAGCGTTGAGTGGTACTGCCCACTTAGCGTAATCAGGAATGAACTTCGAGAAATACCCGACCATGCCGAGGAAACGGGAAATTGCCTTCGGTGACGAAGGTTTGGGGAACTCCCGTATAGTCTGTGTCCGAGCTGGGTCCAATTTAAGTGATCTATAAGAAATTTTGTGACCAAGATAACCAATCTCTCGCACAGCTATTCGGGTTTTCTCCGGATTTACCGTTAATCCGGCACGGCCGAGCCTCGACAAAACTTCGTCTAACAATTCCATCATTTCGTCAAATGTCTTGGCGAATACGACTAAATCGTCTAAGTAATTAACAACAGATTTGTATTTCATATCGTGAAAGATCATGTCTATAAGTCTCGTCAGAACACAGCCCCCGACACTGATTCCAAAGGGAACTCTAGTATACTGAAAAAGGTTCCATGGTGTGGCAAAGGCGGTATATCTTTTGGATTCTGGCTTTAGTCCAATTTGATGATATGCTTGGTTTAAGTCAATACAACAGAAATACCGCGCCTCGCCAAACCACGAAAACGCTGTTTTTATGTCAGGTACTGGTACGGACTCAAACTTAACCTTTTGGTTTAACTTTCGGTAATCTATTACTAAACGGTGGCTACCATTTGGTTTTGGGACAGGAAAACAGGGCGATGAGTAATCCGAAACAGACGGTTCAATTACCTTCTCATCTAACAACTTTTGAACAAGTTCCCTGCATATATTCATTTTTGGTGGGGCCATTGGATACGGGGGTATCCTAATGGTTGTCTGATCTGTTAATTGTATTTCGTACTGAATCAGGGTTGTTAGACCTAATTTCTTTGTCAAAACGTGCGGATACTTGATTAATATACTGTTCACTCTTGACGCTTGTTGTGGCGACAGATGTGAAAGGTCAGTTGCACTGTTAGTCGGTTCTAAGGTTGGAGAGATAGAATCGTTAAGAGTGGGGCGTTTGATTTTACGTCCAACTGAATATTGGGTAGTTTTGATTTTGATGTCTTGATTGAATTTAAAGAACACGTGTGATTGGCTAAGGTCTATTACTAGACCCGACCTTTGAATGAAATCAACTCCTAAAATCAAATCAAGGCTCAAATCAGGTACAACAAGAAAAGGTTGCACCCATGAAAACTTATTTACTTTAAACTGGATCCAGGCCGTTTTAAGAACGATCATCTTCTGGTCCCTCATGGCAGTTCCAATCTCCATGCTTACTGGCTGAATTTTCTTTATGATGCTATTGGATATTTTATCAAAAATTTTCTGTGACATGACGCACCGACTAGCTCCAGTGTCTATTAACGCTGAGATTTCCAATGATTTGAAATTTACTTTCACACACGGCAAAGATGAATTATGGATGGCCATGACTTTCTCGGCAACTTGTCCTATATTTAGTTTTTTATTAATTTTTTGGAGTGAGATCGCACCTTGGCGCCTCACTCGACGTCCAAGTTTTTTGACATATTTGGAGCTAAGAAATCGGAACTGCCATGAGCACCGTCCGATTCGTCTGGACAACACATCGCAGATGGATTACCGATTGTAGTGTTCATCGGGCATTCTCTCTTAAAATGGGCCGAGGATCCACATCTGAAGCAACCTGGTCTTTGACCTACGTTTTGGGGGTTAAACGCGGGCGCCGAATAACTGCCCCGCATAGCTGCTTGTGAATTAAAAGACTCTTTTTCGTTTTTAGAGACCGGTGGGTTGGCTTGCACCGCACCAGGATTTGGTGGAGGAAGGGCCAAAGAACTTGAGCCTGGGGCCAAACGAGGAAACTGATTAATAGGATTATTTACGGCACTGTTCCCAGCAACATCACCCCTATCAAATTGTTGATAATTTGGTCTCTGGTAGTAATTTTTCTGGCCTGAAGCCTCTCTGTTTCTGCATATCTAATATTCTGGGATCGCACACACAGTGTTTCTAATTCAATTAGCGTTGTTGGTCGCGGTTCAAAAGTTAACCGGGCTCTTTCATCGGGGGTGATATTGGTGAGGACAGTGTCGATAATAGTACCATCGCTAAGCCCCAGCCGCAAGATCTTTGCCGCCATTTTAATTTCACTGATGAAAGTAGACAATGGTTCATCATCCCGTTGAAACCTATCAAAGTATTGCAACCTTAAACGGACTCTCAGTCTATCTGGTATGAGAAAGTTTAATACATCTTCATGAAAATTATTAAACGAGTAATTTTGGTTAAGAGCATTAATTAAACGGTGTCTTAGAGGACCTGTGGTATATGGGCATACAAGTTCCATCGCCAACCTTTCACTAATAGATGGTTGTGATTTCAATTCAAACATTGTTTTTAAGAAACTTAATAATTTTTGTGCATCCAACCCATCGGTCTCCTTCAAACTTTTAAGAAGCCTGTCTAATGGGTGGGTTAATTTACCAAACATTTTGAAATATTGAGGTGAACTGATTATTGGAGTTTCGTCGCTAATCGGAATTTGAGCCACAGCGGGTGGTTGGATTTGGGTTTGGAAAACTCCCTCAGGCACGCTCCTATGATCAGGGGCTATCCCCACCGCTCTGATCCCACTTTCAATTCGTGCTACCTGTTCAGCTACTGAGGAATCTCGACGCACTGAAACTGGTTGGAAACTGGGTGGTTGACTCTGGGGCGAGGAAGTGTGACTAGGTACAAATGTATTTAAATTTGCGTCTTTCGCTTCCTCAACGACTGTCTTATCTGGATCCGCTTTTAAATGTTCCTCGAAGAGGCTTAATGTTTTTTGAAGAGACGAATATTGCTCCTGAGCCACCTTTCTCGCCTCAGAATCAATCCCCTTCAGTTTAAACAAGTTTACTAATCGACCTGACACATGTTTTAGTCGAGCGATGATCTGCCTCGAGCTTCCATTTGCGTTGTCTTCCTTGTACTCATCGATTTTCTGAATTAGGGTTTGCTCTAACTGATGGCAGTAATTTAACTCTGCCTCAGGATCTGTAATTACTTTGGCAATACAATCAGGCAGTGGAGGTAGTCCCTGATCAAAAGCCTTACTGAGATTTGTTCGTTGGATATTTGCATTATCGGAGTCTTCAACTTTTACTCCCCGGACCTTTAATTCATATTTTACTTGGTCTACCAGTAGTAAACATGGTGATATTCTCTGGTTAGAAGCCATTTTACCTCACTTTCTAACGGTCAATTGTTATCTATTCAGGTTATTCAAAGAAGAAAAATGATTACATTTAAATTCCCAACGTTAAGAATAATTCCACTATTTTATGATGTCCGGCTCTATTCCAGTGGACTCCGTCCTTTTTACCGGAGTAATATTTCTTTACCCAATAATTAGGCTCATTTAATAAAGGAGTAAAAAGATCTATAACTCTAACTTTAGAAGCGGTATGAAAATTATTCAAGTACTGATTACAGTAAGAAATATCAGAAGATTTGAATTTAGGACATGGTGGAATTTTACAAATGACCACAGTCTGAAAATATTTCCTAGACAAGAAAATTATCTTTTTGAAAGATTCGACATTAAATTTCAAACCCTGTTTAAGATCATTAATACCTAATAAGATAACAATCGTAACCGAAGATAAATCTAAATGAGTATCGTCGATGAAACGTTCAAGGATGTGTTGCCCATCAAATACAGTAGCGCCTGACTTAGCAAGGTTGGCTACTATTCTATGAGCAAAATGTACTCTGAAAAAATTTGCCTTTGATAATCTTTCAAAGTTACTTGCACCTAAGAACACCAAATCTGCCATATAAAAAATAACAACTTATGTTTTTTTTATCTAAATAAGAGCTGAAAGAAAAGAGTAGGAGGGGGGGGCTAATAAACAATTATTTTCCAAATAAATTGAGACATTCAAATTCTAAAAACTCACGAATCGATGACTTTCAAATTGTAACGTTTGACGATGGAACGATGATGATTGTGATGTCAAAATTTCGATGTAAGTCGATGCGTTGGTATCATAGGTTTTTCCGGTCGAATGAGATGCAGCGATGCGAAGAAAACTCCCTTTCCAGCGATTACTGTATTCTCGGTCAGCCAATCAGGATCACCATTGGTACATGAAAAAGACAAAATGCACGGATCAGATAACAAATCATTTTAATTGAAGTTAATTAAAAGAGATCACTGAAGGATCCAAAAAAAATCGCCTGGAAAGTCAAAAATGATTAAATTTCAGCAATGAGAGAGAAATTAGGCTCCGAAAAGGAAACAACTCACCGGGCTTCGCTAATTCGGAGATGAATCAGGGAGACGACGGCTCGTCTAGAGCAAAAAGAGAGTGTGGAGGGTCTTCGGCATCAACGGCACCACAATCAGAGTCAGCATCAAACAGGAGGATATAACAGTAAGCAGAGGACGACACACCACGTCAGTGGGGGGAACCTGTCAATTCACACATTAGATAATTAGAAAGTTGTGTTTGGAAGACGGGCAATAGGTGGGGGAAAAAAAACTAAATCTGAAAAAAGCCTACTTTGAATAGATATTTTTTTTTTTTTTTTTTTTTTTTTTTTTTTTTTTTTTTTTTTTTTTGTGAATTTGTCAAAATCAATAAAAATCTAGTTCGTGTCTCCTTTTTAAATTAAACGCACAATGATCGACACATAAATAATAATCTGTACCTACTTGGTTGAGAATTCGACTCCGCGTGCCGATCCGCGAACGGCAGGCCGAAACAAAGGAAATTTGCCAGGGTTCCGCCGCCCGCCAAACGACACGCGACGCCGAACCCACCAGATTTGAAACAATTTCGGATAAAAAACTTTGGTCTCAACAAAATACATCAAAACTTTGAACGTAATTAAAATACGGCCCCTTCGTCGACCGATCGCCGTAGCCAAGGCGTCGCGAGCGAAATTCACTCGCGGCGCGGTCGCTAAAACGATCCGCCGGCGAAGAAAACGAAAATCAAAACAATCAACACAAAATCAAATGATAAAAGAAACGAGAGCGATAATAAAAGAGGGTGATACAAAGTGATAACTTATCCGAATCTACAGGCTAGGGGCCTCCCCTCCCCGAAGGCGAATCCATCTCGGTCGTCTCTCCACTTCGCAGCAGCGGACCTCCCTCAACTCGCGAAACACATTTTGATTCACGTAAAATACACAAATTACACTGGGGACTTGACTGATAAAAAAAACCTGGGAGCACTTAAAACTGGGAAACTTTTTCACCGGATTCCGCCCTAGACCAATTCAATCCCATTGAATTGTCACCCGCGGAATCACGAAACTGGGAACCTGGGAAAACTGGGGAAACTTTAACTTTAACCTGGGAAACTTTTAACTGGGGACTTAAAACTGGGGACTTTAAACTTTACACCGAATTCCGCCCTAGATCAATTCAATCCCATTGAATGATCACCCGCGACAATCACGAAACTGGGAACCTGGGAAACTGGGGAAAATATAACTTTAAAACAATAACACGATTCAATTAACATAACTTTCATCCTTCCTCCGATCTCGACAAGTCGAAACCGGCCGAGCAACGAGGAATCCCGGGGCAATCGGCAATCTCAATCCCTGAACCCCATAGAACCACGCTCTGCTACCATTTTTGTTACACACTTCCAAACCCTTATCCACTTGCATCCTGGATCCCTTCGGAAGTGCGAACTCAACCTTCCCCGTGGATCTTTTGGTTCTATAAGAATTCGAGAATGAGACCACCAACCAACCCGGGACCCCCCATGGACCGGCCGGCCAACGACCGACCGAGATCAGAGAAAGAAAGACATTTTAAATAAAGAGAAAACGAATTATGGAAACAAAGCTATATTCATGAATAACTAATAAACCTGGATGACTACTGGGAACTGGGGAAATACATTGATAAAAGTAACTTTACGTGAGATATGATTCCTTGAGATGAAGCGAAGTCAGCTGCTGCGAACGGAGAGGCGGCGAGAATAGGACTGTGTCGAGCCTAGAGTTGACTGATTCTACCCCGCTCGTAACCAGCTGACTTCGGCGTTGCCAATTCGTGACGCGATCTCCACGACCTCCAGCGGAGATCGAGGGGATCGCGGCAGGAACTGGTACACAACGTACAGTCCATGTTGGATGGTGCTCTTTTATGCTCCCAGTGTTAATTCCTGTTAAGAGTCGGGGGGGGGAGATAAAAAGGCCAGCCACCTCGCGTATACGGCTTGTGCGTGGCCTCTATTATATGCAACTAGCCTACTCTGTTCAGGATAATTTGAAACTTGGCGAGTCAGGTAGAAACGCACTACTTTGCAACGTGGCACCCATTGAGACGATGATTTCGGGTGGCATCGCTCATTCGGGGTTTGTCCCACTCCACCCGCCGCCGTGATGGAAGAATACCGAGAAACGGCAGACTATGAATTTTATCTGTGCAAAAGTCAAATTACAAACGGTCAGAGATACAATGAAATGGATGAAATTTTTGCCCTAAAGGGCCGTAACTCGTCGAAAGTAGTCGGAAAACATATCTTACCACTCTCGAAAAAAAAAGTCGGAACATTTAAAGAAAGGCTTTGTTTATTTTTATTTTATTTTATTTTTTTAACAAAATAAATCCTCGAGAGTGGTAACATATGTTTTCCGACTACTTTCGTCGAGTTACGGCCCTTTAGGGCAAAAATTTTATCCATTTCATCGTATCTCTGACCGTTTGTAATTTGACTTTTGCACAGATAAAATTCATAGTCTGCCGTTTCTCGGTATTCTTCCATCACGGCGGCGGGTGGAGTGAAACAAACCCTGAATGAGCGATGCCACCCGAAATCATCGTCTCAATAGGTGCCGCGTTGCAAAGTAGTGCGTTTCTACCTGACTCGCCAAGTTTCAAATTATCCTGAACAGAGTATAGCTGTTTCAAACACCCTATGGCCGCCCTCCACGGCCACCTTTCTAGGGGTATATGCTATAGTCCGTTTCATTTAAATAGAAGCTTGAGCTCGACTCTTTCCCCTCCGAGTTTTACCCTCTCTCTCGTACCTGTGATGACTCGAGACCTGCCCCATCGGTAGGAGATTCCGTCCGTCACAATAGGCAGTCAGCTATCCAAAGGACAGTCTATTGTGATGGACGGAATCCCCGACCGATGGGACAGGTCTCGAGTCATCGCAGGTACGAGAGAGAGGGTAAAACTCGGAGGGGAAAGAGTCGTGCTCAAGCTTCTATTTAAATGAAACGGACTATAGTCGGTAGTTGGTTTAAACAAGTTTGTTTTTTATTTGAAGAATCATATTGGTTGTTAACCGAACGATTGAAGAAGTACGGTAACAATTGCTCACAAAAATATCAGATCAAAAGTAGCGCTCAGCTTTCACCGATGAGCGTTGAAGACGAGGAATTTCCGACCATCTTAAAACGCGCGACCAGAATTTAAACTTATTGTTAGAAAAAACCAAGTGCTCAAGAAATTTGAGAAGAAGTAAACTTCTCCCTCCACCACTCACACCGCTTTGTCCGATGAAACTCTACCGAGCGTGGAGCGGTCAAGGGACGATTAAGTCGAAGGGGCGGACAAGAGAGCCATGCGCAGCGACACGGGAACAACTTGGGAAACGGACCGAACCGCCATAAGACGGAATGAGTGCGAGAGAGAGACCCTTATACGAAAACGGTCTCTCTCTCATATTCGTTGTCGCTTACGGGAACAACTCGGCAAACAGATCGAACCGCCGCACACTGGTCTACGCAAGCCAGCTAGCTAGACAAAAGTCCCCTAATGCAGTTGCGGTGGTGAAAATTGGCAATTGGTCATTTTTCTGGTTTCTCAGCCGTCAGTGCAGTAGAACATGCGATTTTCAGTCCGTCATCCTCCATTTTGACCGTTTTTTGAACAAAAATTGGGTATTCCATTTTTTTTTAAAAATCGAACAAATTTTGAGGGCCCAGAAATTAAGTATGGGCAAATTTTTGGGAACTGTCGTATTTTTTTCCTTACAGTGCTTGTTTAGTAGAACATTTTGCACCCAAAGTTTTTTAAATTTGGTTCATTTAAAGGGGAGCAACGACTTTTGGAAAATGGGTGGATATCGAACTTTGAACTTCGATATATCGAATACGACAAAAGGTATCGAACTTTGGTTTGTGCCAAAATGCTTAGAATTTTATGTTCTTTCTAAGTATGCAAAAAATCATGGGGTCCATTTTTGAAATATTCGATTTAGCCCCCCCCCCCCCCGCCCCCGTGACCCCTTCCCACACCCCCCTAAAATGAGGGGGGCACCCAACATAGCCAAACAGATGAGCCCCCTGAATAAAAAAATTGGCAGAAACCGATTCTCTAAATATGAATCAGGAAACAAATTTGAGGGAGGTTGTGCGTTACTTTTGCCCACCCCTGTGTAAGATGCCAATATTTGAATGTGGAGGGTTCAGATAGTTGATGGTAGTGTGGGGGGGGGGTGTGTTCCCCGCTCAATAATTTTCTTGAGTCGGAAGTTTCAAGATCACAGAGAATCTATGTAGTGTAAAATTTTACGAGTTCCAAACGGTTTTCACAGTTATTATAGTTTTTTACTGTTTTGATGATTGAAGATTGTTCGTCCACGTCAACGGCAAAATCCCCCATTATCCACTGATTTCTCCAACCAAAAAAATTCATAACTTGTAAGGACGACAAAAGACGACATTCGCATATTGAAAAACGTGTTCCCAGAGGTCTTAGGAACATTTCCTTGCCACTCTAAGCGTGGGCATCCGTGGGCCAAAAAACGTAGGTGGCCTTAAAGCCTAAAATTCTCGTCAATTTTGAGTAAAATTGGTACCGACCTTTTACAGTCTCTAAAAACTCCAAATTATTGACTTAAATGAAATATATATAGATGAATGTATTCGCCTTATCATCAGGAAGGATCAACAAGTTCTAAGTTTGAACAAAAAATAAAGTAACTAAGTAAAAATCGTACTTTTTGTCTGGGGATTGCAATGGCTAGAAACCAATAGCACCTTAAAGTATACAAACACACCTTGCGCGCGTTGCTTTAAACGCATGTTGCAACCTTACCAAACATGATCGGTCGGAAAAATTTGAGATACAGATGCACTAAGATATGGGGAATCACACTACGTTGTCAGATTTCCGTTTTTCCGACCTCCAAAAATCGACTTTTGTCTAGCTAGATACCCATTGTAGACCATAGTGCGCCGCGCCGCAAGACGTAATGAGTGCGAGAGAGAAAGAGACCCTTACACGAAAACGGTCAAACAGCTTGGCAAACAGACCAAACCGCCATAAGACGTAATGAGTGCGAGGGAGAGACCCTTATACGAAAACGGTCTCTCTCTCACTCGTTGTCGCTTACGGAAGCAACTGGGGAAACGAACCGCATACCACCATAAGACGCTATGAGTAAGTAAATATGAAGGAGTCTGGGGGCCCCCCAAATTACGTTTGATGTGAGAAAGTGTTCAATGTTCATGGGGTATTCCAGCTACTGTTTATGTAAATCTCTAATCAAAAATTGTAATTAACTTACAATCAGAGGAAATAGGTCTCAACTAATTTCAACGAAAGTGTAAGTGTTTTAGAGTGTCCACGTGGACACAGAACTCCAATACAACTATCAAGCTGAGAAAATTTTGCTTTGTTCCTGTTTTGTGTCAATTTCGTTTTCGCTCAAAATAAAGTCACCTACATCGATTTCTGTGTCAGATAGCCACTCTCAAACACTTGCACTTTCGTTTATAATAAATTGTAAGTGGTTTTGTCACAACTCTGTGTAGAAATTCTGATTTTTGAGCTGAAATGAATTTCAATGGGGCAGTTGCAAGGGTCCGGAATGTTGTGTTTCTTATAAAGAAAATGAAAGTACTTGATGAGCTGAGAACAAAGATGCCTTTGGTTTCTAATTAAGTCCCATTGTTCCCGAGATGAGATTTTGGCCCAAAATACATTGTGTTAAATGGGAATTCCGCGTAGTGACGTCACTACGCACACGATTTTTTACAACTTTACTCGTGTGTATCTCCGAAACTAGAACACTTATGGAAAAACCAACGGCACTGTTGTTCTCGGCTCATCAAGTACTATAGTTTTCTTCAGAAAAAACACAAAATTTCAGACCCTTGCAACTGCCCCCATTGATTAAAATGATTTTCATTTTTTTTTTTTATTTTTTTTTTATTTTGGGGTCAATTTCTTGTGAATTTTGCAAGAAAATGTCTTGGAACGAATGTCTGTGTTAGATATCAGCCATTTTAGAAGCTGACAGTGTCTAGGAATTCTATAAAAGAAAGAAATTCTTTAGAATACGAAAATAACGTTTGTTTGTTTTGTGTTTTTGTTTATAGGGAAAATGACTGAGATAGAAAAGATCCTGAGTGCTCCATTGGGTACCATATCCAATTCATGATGTGATGCTTACACATCACGCATTGAAACAATGGAAAAGCTTGGAGGAGGTAAACCTACCTACGAGGGAAGCCACTTTACTCTAGTTGAATTGCAGGTTGTAAACTCACAGGAGTATACACAAAAACTATATTGTTATCTTTAAAGATTTAAGTGTCCTACAGAACTTACATTATGTTATCAGAACTTATGTTGACTTGACATGTATCATGACCAGAGATTACTAAGCCTAAGAGATATGGCATAACGATTCAAAAGTGTTGTTCGACTCCTACGAAGTATGCAATGTGGCGTACGCTGGTGACCGTAAACATTGTTACTACTGTTGTTGTTTGAATGAGATTTGACAGCAACGCCACTAACTAAATTAATAAGATTAATAAAGTGTTTGGGAAGTTTAATGAGCTCTGAGTATATTTTGTACGTGAATTTGAAAATCTAAGTCACTTTAATCGTCCCATCGGCCATTAAATGACAAACATTTAGATGCCGCAGAGAATCTAACCTTATTTCCAACAACATGAATAACAACAATGTTTACGGTCACCAGCGTACTGCACGTTGTATCACGGCCATTCTGCAGGCGTTTTTTCGGAGCTCGGCCAACGGTTTTTTAACACGGCGGAGATAGGAAGTGCCATAGCTCTTAGGCTTAGTAATCTCTGATCATGACAGTGTACTGTTTCTATACAGGGGGGGGGGGGGACATATTTAAGAGTGCAAGTTTTTATTGAACGCATATGTCAAATAAAACCTTTACTTAAAACCTTGAAAGGTTGTATTAAAAAAATTCAAGAAATCATATTTTGCAGCTCTTGGAGACTATTACACTCGATGGATGAACAGCTCAGAGCTTGGATGAATTAAAGAATGGCATTTATGTATTTTAACATTCTCTTATTTATTTATTTAGTCATTTTTAATTTTTTACTAAAAAAATCTAGAGCATTCTTCATCATTTTTTTGCTCTAGATGTTTCCTTCCCATTTTTTAGAGTGTCTGCCATTATTTGTTTTAGAATACTTAGATTGTCTTTCCTCCCTCCTTTTTTAACCAGTTCAGTCGTTTGCTGTGAAATATCATAATTACAAACCACTGTGTTTGGACTTTACTACTTATACTAATATTTTTTTCCATCGCATGAAAAAGATCACCGTGATGAAATTGTTTATTACGTCTTAGGGCGTGTGTCCAACATTCGGGTTCCATGTATCAGTGGCGAAGCGTGAAATTTGGCAACAATGTATTTTCTCCATTTAAATTCACCAAAAAAGTCGAATGCTTTAGTCATCGGCGATGACCAGGCATTTCGACCTTTTTAATGTGTTTAAATGGGGGGAAAAGGAACGTTGCCAAATCGCACGCCGCGCCACTGCCTTGTATTTGTTCAAGTTACTTGTGAGGAGGAGGTTTCATTTTCTTTGTCTTTGTATGTCGAATAATACTTTCTACGGTGGCCTTCTCGCAAATGATCCCCTTGACCCAAAAATGAAGATGGCAGCCAAAATGACGGTTGTTAAGAGAAAATGATGATTTATAGAGCACTTCATTTGGAAGGGTCATGAACAACAACAACATTTTCTGCACCAGCACTCAGCAATTAATTGGAAGAAATAATGAATTTGCATTTGAAAATGTGGATCCTGTTTCTTATGGGAAAACCCACAAGAGCGAGTGAGATGGAGCATTTGTTTGGATCCAATTTCTTTCGTGACAAAACAGGTCTGTTTAAAATAAATGAGGGTTGTCCAAGTTTTTCAATTCCACGAACTATCGAAAATTAAGTTTCCTGTATTTTTTTTTAGCAAAAATTTTAGTTTGCAAAATTCCTGTATGAAAATCATTTTGTTCCTAATAATAATGAATAAAAATCTTTCCCAAATTTAGTTGTTCGATTTTTTCCTTCGCTAGATTGAACCGTACAATTATTACACATTGCAGCCTGTATATCCACCAAAACTTGAAGGCATCTATTCTTAATGACAGCTCTAATAGAGATAGTGGGATAAGAAAATGCAAAACATTCATATCTTTGCTTAAGATTGGTCCTTTTACGAATCGATTGTTTCTCATTAATTCAAATTGAAAGAATACACACTTGCCAGATTGCTGAATCCACCTTTGATATGGATGGGTTGAAAACTTTGGGCGGCTATATCTCTGAAACGAAACGTTACTTCGAAACGCGGTTTGCGCCATTTAAAAGAACGCAGTTTCACCTATTAGTTCGAAAGTTTTTTTTTTCAATTTCATGCATTGAGGATGGTTTAGAAATGCATAAACAATATTTTTTAAATTGGAAAAATCGAAAAAATTGCTTTAACTGCGTCTGAATTTTACCAAAAAGGACTTTCATACATATTAATGGAAAGAGCTTTCAAAGGCGCATCTTTTGGCGTTCAAAGTTCAAATCGATACCTCGTTTACATCAACAGTTCTGGGGAATAATGATTCAAACTTTGGACCCCTGGCCCTGCCCCCCCCACCTCTTCCAGTGGACCAAATTAAAAATAACCGGTCATATTCTGACGTCTCACACATAGCTCTATCACCTCCCAAAGTTTCATTCGAATCAGGGGTGTGGCCTAAATGAGCGTTTTCGCTTTTGCACGAATCATGGCAGGCAATGATGCATCGTTCCAGAATGAAGGGGTTCAGAATTCGTACTACGTACATTTAAGAGCCTTCATTCCGAAACGATGCGCAACATTGCCTACCATGATTCGTGCAAATGCGAAAACGCTCATATTTAGGCCACACCCCAAATTCAAATGAAACTTTGGGAGGTGATAGCGCACTCGCCAAACGAGGGGAGCGCGCGGGCAGTGTTGCCAGGTTTGGACGGGGTAGAATAGTCCACGCGTGGACAGTTTTCGAGTTGGCTACTAGCTACGCTGTGGATAGGGATGGAGGAAGTACGAGCTGCGGCGGCAAAAGCGTGGCTATATTTTCATCAAAATAGTCCACGCGTGGTCGAATCTAACCACTAATGGCAACACTGCGCGCGGGATGCACTTTTGGAGCGTTTTGCTGCGAAGACGCCAAATCACTGAGAACGCCTGCGCAAGCGCGCGCACGCGCCAATCGAGGGGAGCGCGCGGGATGCAAATTTGGAGCGTTTTGCTGCGAAGACGCCAAATCACTGAGAACCCCTGCGCAAGCGCGCGCACGCGCCAATCGAGGGGAGCGCGCGGGATGCACTTTTGGAGCGTTTTGCTGTGAAGACGCCAAATCAATGAGAACCCCTGCGCAAGCGCGCGCACGCGCCAATCGAGGGGAGCGCGCGGGATGCACTTTTGGAACGTTTCGCTGCGAAGACGCCAAAAGAACCCCTGCGCAAGCGCGCGCACGCACCAATCGAGGGGAGCGCGCGGGATGCACTTTTGGAGCGTTTTGCTGCGAAGACGCCAAATCACTGAGAACCCCTGCGCAAGCGCCAATCGAGGGGAGCGCGCGGGATGCACTTTTGAAGCGTTTTGCTGCGAAGACGCCAAATCAATGAGAACCCCTGCGCAAGCGCGCGCACGCGCCAATCGAGGGGAGCGCGTGGGATGCACTTTTGGAAAGTTTCGCTGCGAAGACGCCAAAAGAACCCCTGCGCAAGCGCGCGCACGCACCAATCGAGGGGAGCGCGCGGGATGCACTTTTGGAGCGTTTTGCTGCGAAGACGCCAAATCAATGAGAACCCCTGCGCAAGCGCGCGCACGCGCCAATCGAGGGGAGCGCGCGGGATGCATTTTTGGAGCGTTTCAGAGATACAGCCGCCCAAGGTTTTCAACCCAGCCATATCAAAGGTGGATTCAGCAATCTGGCAACTATGCATGGAAACTATAAAGCCTGGGGGTCGATCATTTACTTCATCCATAAACTGATCTTTCAGACCATCTATGAGTGACGCTATTGATGGAAAATTGTAAAACTTGGTGGTTGCCATGGTAACCATCTTTGAAGTCAGTGGCGTGGCGTGACCAAATTACCAGTGACACCTGAGATAGAATCACTCTGAGGATCATCAAGGGGGGGGGGGGGGTCGATAGTGTCGAATTTTCTTTGGAAAGCTTACAAAATAATATAACAAGCGCTTGGAAAACGAGAGAAATGCGAGTCAAGAGCGAAGACCTGAGCCAAGACACGGGAAAAAGCTGACAGATAGGCTTCGATTCGGTCCGCTCAGAGTCTGCCGCGTGAATGGCGATGGAATTGGAAAACAGAAAACTCCGCGATGTTGCGAAGCACCGGACTAGCGAGAAAGAGTGGTGGGGGAAGGTGAGCGCATGCGCAGAGCCGTGTTACCTTTATTTTTTTAGGTTTCACGGCTCCCTTACGGCCGCACTGAATATGCTGAGAGACTGAGCCTGCGCTGCGGCTGGTGATATTTGTGTGTGGAGCCGCATAGCCACTATGCATGTGTTAGTGGGGCTTGACACCTAAGAAAATAAAGGTAACACGCTGTATTTCCGGAACCCTCCACGATTTCTCGCTGAATTTACGCGCTCATCTAGCACTTCTCCTTCTTTTTCGGATATTCTTCACGCTTTTTCGGTTGGAGGACGATATGTTTTGTCCACCTCGATAAGTTTATTACGAAATTATGAAAGCGAAAAATGAGGGAAAATCGTACTGTTACCTTAGGTGTCAAAGGTAACATGGACGACTCGCCACTGTTTGAAGTGCCAGCTTTTTAAAGCCATTCATTGAGTAGCCTTTATAAAACCGGTACTTTAACAAAGGTTATCATAGCAACAGCCATGTTTTACAATTGTTGACCAATAGCATCACTCATAGACAGTTTTAACAATCTTTTTTTGATGTGGTAAATGATCGTCTCACTGTAGTCTCACAGATCAGCTTTGAAATAGATTCTCCCACATTAAACGGGATGAAAAAAATTGATTCTTCGAGTCCGTATACATAGGAATCGATTTTAGTTGGTACTAAAGAAATAATGGAGAAATAAATCTGACAGAATTTAAATTTATTTTTACTGATGGAGAGGGTGAACTGTGTTTTTAAAAATTATGAGCATGGTATGTTACATGAATTTAAAATGAAAAATTAAAGTTAAAAAATATAAATAAATAGATCAATCAACTAATAATGTGTGCTTTGGGAATCGCATTCTGGCGAATCCAGCTGTGGCCTTCCTAGCAGATGTGTCTTTAAGAATGCTGCACTGATAAGTAATGTAAGGATGATGAGATTACTGGGAGAACCTTCCTACCTCATCTGAAAACGAGCTCAGTGTGAGAAATGTAAAATCTGCAGTTGATTATTATACTTGACAAATTTTTCAAGAAATATTTAGTCCTAAAAATCCTTACTGATTTCAGCAGGTCTCTCAAAGCTTCACAAATTTACAAAATGATACTAATAAAAATGACAGGTACATTAGAAGTCTAGAAAGCTGAGAAACAGTCGACCATCTTTACCAGAGAGAAAATGATAAAAAAAAAAAAAAAAAATGGAGAAATGCAACAATGCACTGAATGCGGCGCCCCCTGTCAGGAAGGAGCACACCGCTTGACAAGGGTCAGCTCCACGCTGCGTTACTGCTTAGTGCAAACCTACCTTATTCTTCAGGTATCAACTTATATTGGCCCGACTATAGAAGCGTAAAAATAATCTAGTTTACTATCAGAAAGAGACAAATTCTTTTAGTCGATTTGTATTGACAAGTGTATTTTCTCATGCTGATATCGTGTTAGGACTCAGAATGGGGCTGTTGCACACTTTAGCTGTAAGCAATTAAATGGTCGATTCTGGTCTAAAAACCTCCGAAAATAACGATGGCACCGCTAAAAACTACCGAAATCCACTCCTAAACATCATAAACGCTTATATTTGCGCGGGCGTAATGGTGGCTGAGGGTAGTAACAATGGGAGATCCCCATCTAACAATACTGTAACTCCATCAAGAAGTGACCAATAAGAGACGACTTTCATTTGACACCGGTGTCACTAGGTGTTGCGGTACCATTCATCGGATGTGGATCATCACTCTGATGTCGACTAATTACTCTGTGAATCATCCTGATCAGCATAGAAAGAGTGGCGAAATTAAGATAAGAATCTCTCATTGTTACTGCCCTCCGCCACCACTATGCCCTCGCAAATAAAAGCGTTTATTGAATTTAAGAGTGGATTTCGGAAGTTTTTAGTGCTGCCATTGTTATTTTTTGAGGTTTTTACACCAGAATCGACTGTTAAATGGCCTTTAGCGAAAGTGTGAAACAGCCCCATTGTCCCAACCCTAGCAATTTTCTCACATTTCCCAATTCATTGTCTAGATTACCGAAAAATGAGAATAGGAACCAAACTGACGCAACTAAGAAGAAAACTAAAGTTGAATCTAAGATCACCGACTCAAAAAAGTCAATGAAAATTCCAAAAAAAGGGTTACTTCCAGTGGCGGCTCGCCAGGTGAGGCAAGTGAGGCGACAGGGAGCCATCGCCTCACATTTTTTGAAGTTGGAGAAAGAAAAAAAGTTAAAAAAATAACATATAAAGGTTGAAATGGTTATTATTCCACCATCTTTTGTTTCAATAGTCCAAAAAGTATGAATGGAACATCAAATTTTCAAAAAAGTTTATGTGAAAAGCGTTTAAAAAAAAATCCTGTGCACCTCTCATTTTCGTCGCCTCACCTCCACGAGCCGCCAGTGGTTACTTCTGACTTCAAATTGAATATGTAAAACTGGTGCCTAAGATGATTCCAGGGTTGATTAGTTCCAACTGTGGATACCACATCGTGCTGTTCAAAAAGTCAACAGTTTTGGGCTGAAATTGACGAAGAGACACTAAGAGCACAAATTTGAGAAACACCAGCACCTGCGACCATACTTTAGGAAGATACCCTGAAAGTTTCCAGCAGAAACACTCAAAAATTAAGCCGGAAATTATGAAATAAAATTCCCATAAGCCTCAATGAGTGCGAGTGAGGCAGATAGACATACTATCACTCACATTCACTAAGCTTACGGCAAAGCGAATTTCATAATTTAAAGCTATTATTTCAAACCAATTCAGCTCGTTTCGAGCTCAAAAATCCATTAAAAAAAAAATGCTGGGGGGTGATCACGGAGGATCACATCGTTTTGGTATCGTTATCGTTTACATGTAACCTTATGGGTGGCTCAACTCATCGAATCGTTTTGAGCCCCTCACAACGATTGAAACGGACGAAAGGAAGCGATGAGTTGGAGGCTTTCGTCTACTCGATCGTTTGAAGTAGGAAGAGATGAGGATGGAATCACCTGTGCGATCGAGTTGCGCAGAAGCAAACCCATTTGATTTAATGCAAACGATAACAATAACGAAACGATCCGATCCTCCGTGATCACCCCCCAGGTGCTGACATTCATGGATTTTGTGTGTTTTGTTTGTTTTCAATTTAAAATGCCCAGAAACGACTGGTGGCGCTATCCATCGGATTGAAATCTGGAAAAGTTTCACCTGGAATCACCTTAAACAGGAATCACAATGTATCGATATAGTCTGTTCAGCAAGTTAAGAGACTTGGGCTACCGAGCAAAAACTCATTATTTGACAACACTGCTGAGCATTTAAGTAAGATTTGAGACAGACTAAAAGGCGGCCTCTCTGTGTCAGTTCCTTCAGAGACGAGTTTGGACGATCCATCCTTGGACCATCTTTTGCTCAACGGCTACCTCTACTAACTCTATTGTTTCGTAACATTTTCCTTAAATTCTGGGTTGAATCCTAATTTTCTTTCCTCGAATTTTTAATCAAATTCTGACCACATAATCTATCTCAGCGCAATTTTTCATTTAAATTGACTTCAAATTTCACGCAAATGAAGGTTTGTCTGAATCAACAGATTGAACTCATCATTGACCGTAATCTCGAGTTATTTGCTTGACATTTGGGGTCAATCACAAGGAAAAATTGCACTGAGATCTAATATGTGGTTAGAATTTGTCTTTAAATTTGCGGAGAGAACATTAGGATTTAACCCAGAATTTTAGGAAAATGTAACAAAACAATAGAGTTAGCGGTAGCCGTTGAACAAAAGATGAACGAGGACGGATCGTTCAAACTCCCCTTTGAAGGAACTGACAATGAGAGACCCTTTTTTATTTGTCTCACATCTTTCTTGAATGCCCAGCAGTGTTGTCAAATAATGCGTTTTCCATCGGCAGTCTAAGTCTCTTAACTCGCTGAACAGACTATAGATGCTTATTAACTAAGAGAGACGTGTAAGTAACCTCCGTAATTGACGTTAGGAATTTTTGAGTTAGGGCTACTGAGTAATTTTTCTTATTTTTTCCCATTTATTTAAGTCATCAGGGTCGATGAACACTGCATCCTCAATGCTCGACAACAGAATACATGGGAAAACATAGGAATGCTGTTGCTCTAGAATTCCCAAATGAATTTCAGAAATTTCATCTTTACATCATTTCCAACAAGCTATAGCAACAGAGAGGATTAAATAATGGGACGTGATTTTGATACTTCCAGGCAGTGTTGCCAGATCGAGGGTAAAAAGCCGTATCGTCCCCATTTAAATCAATGTAAAACATACGGCTTTTTCACCCCAATCTGGCAACACTGCTTCCAGCAGGCAGCTACGATAGAAATCTCTTACGGACAAACTCTCAGGGGGTTCCTTTGTTTGCCTCATATTTCATAACCTTAAAAAAAAAAGTTGTGACAAATCCACTTGAAATCAGAGACGGAGCACTACGCTGAAATACATAGGGAAGATTTGAGACACACTGAATTTTCGGGGATTCAACAAAATAATATGAAAAACAACAGTCAACGTCAGTTGATGTCACATGGTGTCGAACGGTGACATTCAGTAGACATAGAGTCCCTATATACTATGAGAGTTGCGACAAGACTCTCAAAATGAAGAAGAAGAAGCGGATCAATGGAGCCCCCAAGAGGCAAATTGCAAATGGCGGATGGCCATTTGCCCTGCATTTGCCTCTGCGCTGTTGCTACTATTTTGCTATCTCTTATAGGTTAGGTTCAGATTCTCGACAATAACGGTCGTTATTGAAAGAGATAATGTTCGCTGTAATAAAATTCAAGGAGAGGAAAAATTCACAAAAATTACCGCGGTCACTGTTACTTCAAATGTGTAATGAAAGCGAGTTCGCGAAAAGTAAACAAACCCTCCGCCATTTTGCATTTGCCTCTTGGGGCTTTCTTGACAGCCTAAATCTGAGAGTCAATCAGAAATGGATTCAGCAATGGCGCAACTCTCATAGTATATAGGGACTCTACGTAGACACAGAGGGGATATGCTGGGAAGTGTAGAGGAAGGTGCTCACTATTCAACACCGTGCGACATCGGAAGGGTGTTGAATCCGCGAGAATTCAGAGTGTCTCTGCTGCAGCCGTTAGTGCTCCGTCTCTATTTGTTTCTGCTTGAAATTGGTTTTGAACGAAAGAGCAAGTGTTTTAGAAGGGCTACATGGACACAGAAATCGATAAAACTGTTTCTTTTGGAGGTTTTGCAGGATGAAGAAACCGACACATAACAGGAACAAGCCAAATTTTTTCATCAGCACGCTGATTCTGCTCGCTTGGACAAGATGAGACGAGATAGCGAGAATCGATCAATCCCATCAGTTTAAATGGCGTCATGTGACAGATTTGAAGTCATTCGAGGAGCCTGACGACGGCAAATCGGCAGAATCGGAGTCATGAATTTGAAGAATGACTCGGATCCCGAAACTGACACAATCATGACAGGAACAAGCATCATTTTCTTACCTGAATAGTTGTTTTAGAATTCTGTGTCCAGATAGCAAATCTAAAACACTTGTAGTTTTGTTTAAAACCAAATCCCACTGAATTAATTACAATTTCTTGTTTAAGGTTAAAAAAAAGTAAGGCAAATAAACCAGTGTCACATCGCTCATGCTGTCACATTTTTTGGATAGGATTTATAACATGTATGGCCCCCTCGACTGGCGCAACCAGGATCTCTTCCATCTCTCTCATTTCCCATTTGAATGTATAAGTAGGAAAAAGACAGAATGAGGGGTTTTTTCCTGTTGTCCATCCTTCTCTAACATACATTGTTTAATGGAGAAAAGAGAGAGATGAAGAAACTATCGGTGCCCTACTGGCCCCCTCTGTTGGTATATCTTGCAGATCATTTCATAATCCAATCTATGCTCAAAATCAAAACAGCTAAAGTTTGTGACAGATCCACTCAAGCAGGTGATCATGCTATATGAAAATGGTATCTTAAAAAATATTAAGGAAAAATTCACAAAAGTTTTTCACTTAAAATCCAATAATTCATCTGAATTCGACATCATATTTGGTGCCGAAGTAAAGGAATCTTTTTTTTTTCAAAGCGAAGAGAAATATTTGAAGTACAACTTTCAGGTAAGCACAACTGAAAACAGATTAAAAACAGCTGAGTTCAAACATTTTGGTCAAAAACAATTGCATTAGAAATATTTCTAAACAATAAAATTTCAGAAATTTCAAAGGAAAATTGGACTGAAAACCATCAATTCATCTGAATGTGACATCATATTCAGTATCAAAAGTAAGTGATGAACATTATTTTTTCAACGCAAGAAGAAAGACCAATTCCTTGATTTGCCTTAAGTCTACTATCACTGAACTTTTGTGCATACTGGGTTACTATGTACAGTTAACCCATTGACATGTGAATTAATTTCAGCCTGCCGTGCCCAGAAATACTAATTAATTTTAGGGTAAAACACTCATGCTTAGATTTTATGTTATTTTCAGTTTTCAACAGTTCCCCCAGCCCATTTATTTCTTTTTATGTTTGTTTTTTGTTTGGATTTGTGAAGAAAATACAAACGAATTTTAGGGTAAAACGCCCAATCTTATACTCAATGTTATTTCCGGTTTTCAACCACTCCCCTGCCAATTTTTGAGATTTTTCTATTCTTCTTTTAATGTTTTTGATTTTTTTACTTGAGAACAAGATTTATACATAACATCGGTATCAGAGACACGAGCACTTTAATTTGTTTACAGAATTTGAGATATTTTTCAGGTTAAGTTCTCATTACTAATAACAGATAAACCATTGTAAGAAGAAAGAAAAAATTGTAAAATGTAGGTCACCGTGTCTCTAATTACCGTGTGATCAAAGCCCGTGGCGCTGTCTCTCGGGAAATGGAGAACTACGATGTTATAGGTTGCTTCGTAATTGGACGAGTGAGACTCATCTGCGCATGTTTGTCCTCGGAGACCGAGTCAGACTCGTCTATACATGTCAATGGGTTAACACCCCTGTACCTGTCTGGGGTGTCACCTTATTTGTTATCTTATTCTACATCCCTTCCGACGTAAAGAAAACCAACACAGTTTTTAAAAATAAGATTAAAACATAAGTTTGCTGAAAATAAACTGAGACTTGACATAAACTTGAATTTTTCTCAGGAGAAAAACTTACAAACTCAATTTCCATTCCGAATATTCTTATTCCAAAAATTCCGAATATTTCTATTCCTATTCTACTCCCACGACTTAACGAAAATAACAATGTTTTGTCGTGGGATTTATCACAACAGTGCTCTTAATAAAATGCTTCATGCATACACTATTTTGCTACATTCCTTTTCTTCAATTATTTGATGTATTTTTTATTTTTATTTTTTTATTTTTTGTATCTTTCATTCAATTATTTAGATTAATGTATTTATGTTGGTAATTTTCTGAAATACACACAATTGATTCCAATATCTTGAAAATCTTGATCATTCTTTGGAAAAAACCGAGCGACCACTTTCTAGATGCTAAAATTACATCCTAGGACGTAGAAAGAAATGTCCAGACGGTTATTCCTAATTCATAAGTAATTAGCAACCACGTAGACCAACGAATATTGAGTTCAATCAAATTAAAATTAAATAAAAAAAAATAAAAAAAAAATAATTTACTAAATAAGTCTCCACAGATGAGACGCAGTAAAAATTAGACATCATCACTAAATCAATTTAGTGAAACAAAAATTCAACACTCAAACTTGTTCAAAGAAGACTTTGTCAAATGAATGAAAACAAAGTCTTCGATAACCTTCCAACCATCTGACACTCACTCTTAAGATCATCTGAAAACAGTCATTTAAAAGCTTTAAAGTTTTGCTAAAGAGACGAGAAATAACAGAGGACCAATTCTTTCAAGCATGGAACACAATGGAACAAGATGAAACGAATTACACTTGGTTGGACAGTTTTCATCCAATTTCTCACGTTCTAATTTTTTTTGCTTTCTTGAATGGGTCTGTTGCATACTTTTGCTACCTATATATAACTCATTGTTCCTAACGTAAAATTTGGCAAAAATAACAATTCGCACGACATTAAAAACTTTAAAAATGCACTCATTAACTCAGAAAATACCTTCCATTTCAAACCCGCGCTAAACTAGACACTATATCACCAACCTAAAACTACATAGATGGAACCATCTCGTTTATGTAAACATGAACAGAACTTACAAACATTGGAATGTTTCGTTTAGATGCGTACATTGCTTATATTATTTTGTAATCTTTGATAATTCGAAAAGATCAGACTACAAATGCAGCTTCTATTTTACGTATTAAAAAAGAAAGTCCATCATTTTGTAGTTACGATGTTGTTTACTTATGCAAGGGGGTTCCGTCTATGTAGTAGTATACCGGTGCAAATAGTGTCTAGTGTAGCGCGGGCTGTTTGTAATTGAAGTGATTTCCTGAGTTAATGAGTTGATTTTGAACGTTTTCAATGTGCGCATCGTTATTTTCGCCAAATTTTACATAAGAATCAAGGTTCTATATTGTTGTAGCAAAAGTATGCAACAGACCCATTGCACTATAAATATATTTTCTGTGTCGATTTTGTGGAGAGGCTCTTTATTTATTTATTTATTTATTTGTTTTCAACGTTATAACCCATTGACACGTGCATTTTCAATATGAGGGATAAAAAATACTTAGTTTTACATTCTTTATCAGCTCATTAAATCAATATTTAAAAAAAAAAAAAAAAAAAAAAAAAAAAAAAATTGGAATCGTAAATTAGGAAGCGAGGTATGTGATGCCCATAATTGCAGACATTGTGTATCAATGACAATGGACTGATGTCAATATAATGAACAGAGTGTTTCTACAAAGTCGGAAATAACAGAAGGCATATTCAAAATTCAATTTTTTTTTTCTTTCTCACAAACTTTGCCGTCATTTTTGTCAGCTACAATATTAAATTTGAAAAAGATGAGATGTTGAAACAAAATGTCCATAATTAAGGACATCAGAGTTCAAAAAAATCTGTATCAATGCGTTTTGATAAAATATATAAAAATGATTCTAGAATCATTCTTGGTACGCCTGTGTCTTATTGTTTCATTTTGATAAGTTTTTGACACGAATATCGGTTTCCATACTTTTCACAACCTTTTGTGAGAAATTGAGGATATTGAGACGTAAGAATTCAAACAGACGCCATAAGCGTTTACTGTTAATTTGTTTACGACAAAGTTAACTGTGATGACAGTCGGCCATGATTATTTGAATGTGTCGCGCTAACCCCATGAAATATCGTGCACGTAGTGAAAAGATACAGGGGTGAATATTGTCTAGTGTTTTTCGCAATTTGTGAGTTTATTGATGAACCATGGTGTTTTCTAGTAGCTTTATCAGTTCGAATTGATACTTTAAAACGCTTCAGCTAAGGTGTGCAACAGACCCACTGTGGGTGCATCAACGGGTTAACTTTGTTTACCGAAAAAAAGTTCAAAATGAAAAATTGGACATGCAGTCCTGGAACCGTAAAAAAAAGGAATATTCCAAGGTGAGCCATTGTGTTCCGGTTTGAAAAATTAATCCAGAAGAGAAAAAAACACAATATAGGAGAATATCTAAAAAAAAAAAAAAACAAAAAAAACAAAGAACAAAGGACAAGTCGTAAAGAATTAAGTAATTCAAGCACCAACAAGTGTTTTATCGGAGGCAGCGCCTCATCACGAATTGTAAATCGGTAGCGGATGACCTTCGCTATTGATGACATATTTATCAATATCCAAAAGCCGTTGATTTGAGCTTAGTATGAGGTAGAGGTATTTGAGCGTTTCACTAAGAAAGAACGACTCCATTTTGTCGCGAGGTTTTGTATTTTGAGGATCGAGGACATTGCTGATTGATGAGTAACCGTTGGCGACCTTTGTGTACTTTTCAAAAGCCTGCGAGTAATAAAAGATAAAAGAAAACAGAGAAGGATTAGAATATGAGGACTAGGCAATTAGAATGATATGTTGGATATTTTTAAGCAACGAGGTATAGCGATAGAGAGGATGACATGAGACAGCCAGGACAGAAATCTCTTTTAGACATTATCACAAAGGCTCAGTTTGTTTGCCTCATTTTTACAACCTTTAAATTTCTAAAAAAAAAAAAAAAAAAAAAAAAAAAAAATGACATCGATTTTGTTGCATGGTGTGCACTCAGAGATTACTAAGCCTAAGAGATATGGCATAACGATTCAAAAGTGTTATTCGACTCCTACTAAGTATGCAATGTGGCGTACGCTGGTGACCGTAAACATTGTTACTACTGTTGTTGTTTGAATGAGATTTGACAGCAACGCCCCTAACTAAATTAATAAGATCAATAAAGTGTTTGGGAAGTTTAATGAGCTCTGAGTATATTTTGTACGCGAATCTGAAAATCTAAGTCACTTTAATCATCCCATCGGCCATTAAATGACAAACATTTAGATGCTGCAGAGAATTTAGCCACATTTCCGACAACATGAACAACAACAAGGTTCACGGTCACCAGCGTACGCCTCATTGCATCACGGCCATTCTGCAGGCGTTTTTTACGGAGCCCGGCCAACAGTTTTTCAACACGGCGGAGATAAGAAGTGCCATATCTCTTAGGCTTAGTAATCTCTGTGTGCACTTGGCAACACGGAACTTGAATAAGACACTGAGTCCAGGAACAGTCATGGCGACCGTGCCTCTCATGTAGCATGGATTGCAATTTATCGCAAAATAGGGTCGTTAAATTATTGCAATTTTATCATCTGACCGTAAAGTTGTAAATATATGGCGTAAGAGTTGTAACAAAACAAGTAACACGTATCACAGAAAGTTTTAAGAATATATGTTCATTTAAAAGTTATTTGCTTCTTGTGTGATGATCACCACCTCCTATTTAAACAGATTTGAAATTGGTTTCAAACAAAAGAGCAAGTGTTCGCAAAAGAGCAAACAAAAGTTTTTTTTAATTAATTGCCTCTTAACAAAAGAAAATCTGAGGATCTAATTTGTTTAACCCTTTCCTGGCCAAGCAACTAAATTTTTTGAAAAATCTTTTAAAACTGGTCAAAATGGCTTCCCTGGAGCCAAATTAAGATAAAAAAAATTTTCGTTGAATTTTCTGCAGTGTCCTACATACCAGTACAGAAACGGTACTCAGAAGTACCGCCAGCCTGCAAATGGTGATGCCATGCATACTGATGTAAAAATTATCATTGCTCATATTGAAAATTTCATTTAGAGGCATAATAGAAGTAAGAATAAAAAAAAAAAGAATCATGAAAAAACCTTTTTTTGAATTTATACAAATTTTTTAATCGTGTTGACTTGCGAAAGGGAGTTTTTGGCTAGTCATGGAGACACACTTGATATTTCTGCTCCCTAAAGTGCTGCCACCTGGCGGATTATATTTTTTTTCTAAGTTCTATAGTGGTACTGAGAAGTACCGACGGCCTGAACACCTACTGTAGCGCTCAGTGTATTTTATATGGATTTTTTAATTTGTGGTACTCAAAAGTACCGCCAGCCAGGAAAGGGTTAAAAATAAAATGTAAAATACCTTCCACAAAATACTAATATCTACTGCTACTCTCTTGAAGAATTTTAGCAGCAGTTTCTTAAGATTTTGTGATTTTCTTTTATTAATCAATCCTTTGTGTAACTAAAATCTGTATTCTGTGACGTGTACCATAGTTACAACGTTGGTCAATGATTTAATAATGTTCTAAATAAATCTATCCTTTGCAAAACTAAAATCTGTATTCTGTGGCATGTACCATACCTGTAAGGCTCCAATGTATTAATTATTAAATAAAATAATCAGTGAAATCTGTCATTCCAAATAACTTGAGACACCTAGTCATTTTAAATTCCCAGGAATTCATTCTCCAAGAATATTAAAAAAATGGGAATATTTTTATTTACTCAATTTAGTACATGGAAACAACATGTTACCGTTCAAGTCAAGTCACAAACACAAACAAACAAAGTCATATGACAAAACAAGAGCTTTAACTTTTTTAAAAACTCAGCAACAGAATCGTACGCCTTTAAAAAAATTCTTTAAAAAGTTCCATTTCCTTTAAAGATATTAGTTTTTAAAAACAAGAAGATTGATATGTTCCCATTGTTTTAAAACTTTCTGAGATTTAGACAAAAGAGAAAAGTTAACAGTAATAAACTATTTTAGTAGAGTGATTATGTCGTAGCTTGCCGTCCGGGGACCTCTGGTTCCATACTATACTCAACGGCAGCCGAATTGGCGGGTGAAAATGGGAATTAAAACGCAAAAAAGGCAACACTGAGGACCCTTATGCGTCTCGAGTCGAGTGAATAGTCGAGAGTTGGCTATTGTTTGGGAGGAGCCCCGTGTTCGGCCACCTCGGACCCTTTTCCTCCGCCCAAAATTTCTGACGATTTTTTTTCGTCGGACAAACGCGCCGTTTTCATGTGGAAATTCGGTTTCAGATTGAAATTACACTGGAAATGAACTAAATAACTAAGCTGATTAGCTTAATTTGAAGCTGTTTGATTCATCACCTATCACCAAACAGTGATGAATCAAACAGCTTCAAATTAACTCATCAACTTAGTCTTTTAGTTGATTTCCATTGGAATTTCACGCTGAAACCAAATTTCTACATTTAAAAACGGCGCATTTGTCCGACGAAAAAAAAATCGTCAGAAATTTTAGGTGAAGGAAAAGGGTCCGAGACAGCCGGACACCAGGGCTCCTCCGAAACAATAGCCGGCTCTCGGCTATTCACTCAGAGCGCGTCAGCAGTGGCTTTCACTGCGACGACTCGCGGCTCAAAAGGGTCCTCAGTGTTGCCTTTTTTGCATTTTAATTCCGATTTTCACCCGCCAATTCGGCTGCCGGTAAGTGTAACTCTAATTCAATGTATATTTCCCATAAGCGCATTTTTGAATGGAAACTTAGGCTGTCAAATCAAACATTTAATGCAACCTTTTTCCAATAATGAACTCTACGCCTTCGAAAATTCTCAATAATGCCTAATTCCACGACTGAAACTGCCAAAATCATCAAGATAATACAGATTAAACTATGCATTCATAGGTTAAAATCACCCAAATGCAATTGTTGTTGTTGAGGAATGGGCAGGAATCTGACAAGAATTCAGGTGATTCCAACCTTCAAATGCATCTTTTAATCTGTAATATCTTGTTAATTTTGGCAAATTTAGTCATAGAACCAGGCATTATTAAGAATTTTTGAGGATATAGAATTCATAATCGCAAAAAGGTCGCATTAATTGTTTGATTTAATAGCCTAAATTTGCGTTCAAAAATGCACTTACGGGGAAAATATATTGAATCAGAGGACGGTAATCTGTATGGCACATTGCTGCACTAAAACAGTCTATAGATGCATTTGGTGCTCACATCACAAATGGACCACACCTCAACCAGAGACTGGTTCAGGTGAATCTTCAGCGTTTAGTGCCGATTTCTGCCACCAGAGCGCTACGGTTCGATTAAAGTCAAATTACAGGCCGAAAGTAATTCATTTTTAAGAAAATGGAGTGTCAGTTACTAGATAATCATCTGAAGAGTGTCTCTGCAAAAAAATCTCGTTAATAACTTCAAAAATAAGGCTGAAAGTACCAAAAAATAAAATATGGCAAATTGATTCTTGTATCGAAATGCAATATTTCATTTTTTGGTACTTTCAGCCTTATTTTTGAAGTTATTAGCGAGATTTTTTTGCAGAGACACTCTTCAGATGATTATCTAGTAACTGACACTCCATTATCTTAAAAATGAATTACTTTCGGCCTGTAATTTGACTTTAATCGAACCGTAGCGCTCTGGTGGCAGAAATCGGCACTAAACGCTGAAGAATCACCTAACAGTCTTCTTTTCTCAGTCGCCCACAAAAATGTTTCCGGTGAAATAAATAAAATAAAATAAAAAAAAAAAAAAAAAAAAAAAAAACAAACTATGATAGCTAACCTGAAATATGTTCCAGGCCCAGTCCTGATAAGTTGTGTTCCCTGTTATTTGGTACATGTAGAATAAGCTCTCCAAAAATTCTGGTCGCAGCAAATTATGAGCATCATTCGGTAGAACATATATATCTGGCTTTCCAGTGCCCTGAAAAAATTGGCAAATTCAAATACAAAAGGTGATTATTCAAAAATTGAAAATAATTTAATTTTCTTTAAATAAATTACAGGGTAGTAGGTCTGTTGCATTCTTTTGCTACAACAACACAAAACCTTAATTCTTAAGTATAATTTGGCGAAAATCATCGTGCACACATTAAAAACCTTCAAAAACCAGTCATTAATTTGGGAAACACTACAATTTCAAGCAGCCTGCGCTACATTAAACACTGTTTACACCAGCATACTACTCCAGGATAAACAGTTGTATCGCTTTCTGTGTCCAGATAGCCACTCTCAAATACTTGAAATTTCGTTTAAAACCAATTTCAAGCGGATTTGTCCCAGCATTCTTTTTAAGGGGGTCAGACACAATTTTTTTTCAAACAGAGAAATTTCTATTAATTTGATTTTTGTGTAGTACAGTTATTTACATTTAATTTAAGACCAAGATCACCTCGATCTGATGTGTAGTTTCGAAGTTGTGCGCTGTTTTATGAGGAAAGGTTTAGTAACATGAGGGGACAATTTTCACTAACATTGCCCACCTCTCTCGGAGATAGCTGATTATTTGCTTTCTTTCTAATTGCATTTCCCGAAAACTACTTTTTTTACAGTTCTGTACCTTTTTCTCAGGATCCACTGTACTGATTTTCAATTTTTATTTTTTTTGTTCTCTTCCTTATACTGTCCTGCATAAATAGACGGGAGCTTTCCTCAAAATGTTGAACATATTATTATTTATGGGACTGCAAAGGTCAAATCTGTACACATTTTTACAAAATACGTCACAATTTTTTAAAAATATTGTCAAAATTTCAAATTTTCAAAAAAAAAAAAAAAAAAAAAAAAAAACTCCCATTTGAATAAGCAGGAAGTTATAAGGAACAAAATGATAAAAAAAAAATGTGTAATTTGATTCAGTAGTTCCTGAGAAAAAGGTACATGAAAGTTAAATGTATTTTACAGTGGTCATATGGACTGTCTGACCCCCCTTAAGGCAAAATGAATTTTCTAGATTTAAGAGCATAGATGGGAGAACTATGCAGGTATCATAGAATATTCCGATTTAATTTTTCTCTCTCTAAAAAAAAAAAAAAAAAAAAAAAAAAAAAAAAAAAAAAACACACACAAAGAAAAGTCTCACATTAGATAGGAATCTCCCGTGGAACCAGCAGGGCTCTTCCATTACGCCTTAAACTTTAAAGCCTTTGTGTGAGTCTGTGAGTGAGCTGTGTGATTTTTTAGGAAACTCATTGTCATTTTCGCTGGTCCAAACTCAAGAATTAACTATAGCAAGAAGCTACAGCAATAGAGAGGGTTTATGGGACATGATTTTGAAACTAGAAGAAGGCAGCCATTATGAAAATCTCTGGTGGAAATTTTTCACACGGGCTTGGTTTCTTTGCCTTATTTTTTTTAACCTTAAAAATTTAAAAAAAAGAAGTTGTGACAAGCAGATTGCTCATGCTGCCTTACTTCGGGATAGGGCGTAGCCCTGCACTAGCCCCCCTGCAGCTATAGCTTGTTGCTATATAAAGAAAAAGAATAAATATTATTACAATAGAAATTTGAGAAGCTAACAAAATTTTCACCTCAAATCTTTTGGAGCTATTGTTCGTCTGAAACACTGATAATTACCCTTGAAACAAACGAAAAAAAATGTTTACTCACATCTGTATTGAAATAGGCGATTTCAGGTGACAAAAATGTTGGTTGCAGGGCGTACATTTGGTAACATGTTTGAAGGAGGCCGTGAGCCAAATCGAGATGATGCCTTGGAAGGCCGTGGTGAACTCCCAACGCCAGAGTTCCCGGTAGATAGCAAACTAAATGGTCCTGAAACAACAACGTAAAGATTGAAACTACCGTCTCCCTCGTCTGTTCGGAATTTTTTTTGTATATTTTTGTTGGAAGGCGGAGAGGAAAAATAAATTAAGTTAGTTATTTTAAACCATTATTTTCATTACTCCCAATTTGTATCTAGAAAGACTCCAGCCCACCAAAGTTCTCCCCAAGATGGACTATTTCCAATGATTATCTGTTCATATTTTTCTTTAATTAATTTGTGGCGACGCAACAATTGACAATGGGTCTGCTGCATTCTTATGCTACAGTGCTATGAAGGGTTGATTATGGTGTAAAATCAGAAGAAAATCACATCGAAAGGATCAAAAAGTCTCAAAATCCACAGGCGTTTTTAGGCTTAAGATGGCAGTTGAACAGGTAAATCAACTCTGCATGCATGCACCACAAACACCAAAGATAACCTAAGAAGGCATTCAGTAGAGTAAGTACTTGCACAGAGTTTTCTTTTCAGATTTCGCTCAAGTTGACACCAAACATGAATTGTTCGCAGTAGTAATCACAAACAATAACAAGGAAAGTAAGATACACCCGGAAAAAACACACAAAATGTAAATACTATTAGGAAGTAAGATATTTGTTTACACTCTAATACAAGAATATTCAAACTAAATTGGCTAAATAACTATAAAGACAAGACAGAAATGGGGACTAAACCAAAAAGGGAAATAAAAACCCGAAATGTTTTGATCAATCACAGAACCATCATCAGTCGGATTTATAAAACACACATAAAAAACAAACAAAAAACAACAAAAAAGTGAGTCTGACCCAAAGACATCATAGAAGAAGACTGGCCCCTAGCGGCGAGATTTGAAGCCAGTTACTGTCACACGCAGGGCTTCCCCGCTCGAGGGTATGAACTAAATTAACATTGCGGCTTATGGAACCGAGCCATAAAACTGTTTCAAAAGAATATTAATTACTTTTAGTTTTCAAAAGTACTCAGATATGATACGCAGCCTATCCCAAAGTTGAAATTGACAAACTTAAACGAAAGTTTTGGTCAATTTATTCGCTAGATACGATAGAAAGTACGGCAGAGAGGTTATGGGTGCTAAAGTAAACAATGACCGACCGATCGTTAACTTCGATTATTAAAGAATGGACGCCTTAAATTGATCCAAATTTTTGGTTTAAATGTATGTTATACTACACTGTTTAACATACGTGAGACTCGACTTTGTTACTCATAAAAATAATTGACTGAAATAGGTTTGAAGAGCGAGACTCCATAAGAGCTAATGTTAAATTGGTTCATACCCCCGCGCGGGGAAGTGCCCTGCCCATCAGCGCGTGCCAAGACCATCATCACTTTTCCCCCGTACAAAGAGATAGCAGAGGCCAGTCTTCTTCTATAATGTCTTTGGTCTGACCCAAATCACATTGGAGTGAAGAGCCTTTGTTCCGATATGATTTGGGTCAGACTCACATTTTTATTGCTTTTTTTTGTTTTTTGTAAATTCGACTGATGATGATTCTGTCATTGATTGAAACGTTTCGGGTTTTTATTTTCCTTTGTGGCTTAGTTCCCATTTCTGTCTTGTTTTTATATTCTAATTTACGTTATAAATTGCCGTCACTGGCCATCTTTTGATGCTCATGGAGCAAACATGTAGGTTGATTCGCCCATTTGACCAGTGACCACCCTCTTAGGCTTACCTAAAAACGCCTTTCGTGGGTTTGAGAGTGGATTTTGAGACTTTTTTGATGCTCTCAGTGTGATTTTCGCACGATTTTACACCAGAATCAACCCTCCATGCAAATGTATGCAACAGACCCTTTGATGTAATAAATTATCTAAAAGCAAAGAGGAATTTTGTTGAACTTCGTCTTAGATGTCTCACCATTTTTGGGAAGAACTCCCGAGATCCACTCTTCAGTTCTCCGACAAACAGCCATTTGTTTATGCCTGTATATCTGACTAGATGTTTGTTGATCCCATCTATCGCCTCAAGATAGTCATCACGTAAGCTGAGAATAACAAAAAAAAAAAAACACTATCAAGATCAGAATAAAATTGTTGCAGTTGTAGTAATAGTAGTAAAGTCCAGCCGCCCTAAAAATTTGTTCCAATCTAGGAGTTGTTTGAAATTTTTATTTTGTTGACTTTCCAACTGTTCATTCACAATATATTTTCTAATATTGAACGGGGCTCTAACGAACTTTTGCTGTAAGCAATTAAATAGTTAATTCTTGCGTCAAAACCAGAGACAACATATAATAGAGACCACGCACTATCTATCTTGCCCATGTTTATGTGCGGTGGCAACTTTTTTTTTCAGGGTCTCAACAGAACACCGAAAAACATGAACCATACGTTGACTGATGAGTAACGTCGTTGAGATTTATGCCTAGTGAATACGAAGCATTGAAATTGCATCAGTCAACGTATGGTCCATGTTGGACGGTGCTCTTTCATGCTCCCTATGTTAATTCTGTTGAGCTCCGAAAGAAAAAAGTCAGCCACCGCGCCCAAGACTATTGCGTGGTCTCTATTATATATTGTCTCTGGTCAAAACCAACACGCTACAGCAATAGATAGGATTTGTGGGGCGTAATATTGAAACTTCACAGAGGCAGCCTTGATCGAGATCTCTTATGGGCGTTTTACACAGAGGCGCGGTTTGTTTGCCTCACTTTTTTTTTTAACCTTTAAATTTAAAAAAAAAAAAAAAATTGTGAAAAATACATTTGAAATTGGTGATGAACGAAAGTGCAAGTGTTTTAAGAGTGACTATCTGGACACAGAAATCGATAGAACTGTTTCTTCTGGAAGGATTTGCAGGATAAAGAAACCGAGACATAACAGAAATATGCAAAATTTTCTCACCTGGATAGTTGTATTGGAATCCTGTGTCCAGATAGCCACTCTTAAACACTTGCACTTTCGTTTAAAACCAATTTCCACTAAATTAATTATAATTTTTGATTTAGGGTTAGGGTTAACCCTTTCCGCCACGGTGTACAAATATGTGTACAGGGTTTAACATGGAGTCTTATGGGATTTGGAAAAAATAGGGATGCACGTAAATTTAGATGAGAAAAGTCCAACTAGTTCAATCACATGGGTCCAAGATTGATGTGACTACTTTTTCATAATGCATGTCTCAAAGGGTTAAAGAAAAAAGAGGCAAACATACCAATTTCACAGCAGACACTATAATATTGATAACTCACGTATAAATCTAGCAAAATCTGAAAACAACACCAGTTTCTCTGCTATCCAATTACTTAATGCACTTCCTCTCACCCTTAAGCTATCGTTTAAGAATGACCATCCAAGATTCTTCCTCGACAGACTAAAGCAAATCTGTACCAAGAAAGCCTTTTATCATCTTAATGACTTTCTACCGGAAACCAAGTAGATGGTACGGCAACAGTTTATGATGAATATCTATCTTTCTCTCTCTCTATCATTCTATGCACTTACTTCCTATACCATTCGCACCGTATATTAATAGTTACAAATGTATACTTGTAAAACTGGACCTGTACTATAGCTCTGGTTTCAGAGCTCCACGTATCAACTGCCAAAAATAAAAATAAAAATAAATAAATAAATAAATAAATAAATTCAGATTGCCCATGCTGTCACACTTTGTGATAGGACTGTATGTATTACAGCCTCTCGATGGATACAGCTCGTTGGGTCAATCTGTTCAAAAAATCATGAGAAATGAATTACTAAATCTGGTGGTGTTTCAACCCTATCAAGCGACTATGAGTGAAACTGAACCATTGAATAGAAATACATAAAAACGAAGAAGATGAGTTGCAGAGGAGAGAAACACTTACTAGTCGATTGTTTTACCCGTCTGGATCCACTGTTTAAGTAGATACTCGTAATAACTATCACCGCGAGCACCTAACTTGATCTCTGATCCAGCATGGAACCGACCGGTGACAGGGTTTATAAAAATAGGAACTAATCCGTCCATTTTCTTCAAATTATGCACAATTCTCGAGGTGTTGGCTGCATATTTCTAGTAAAGAGAAGAAGAAAAAGGATTAGTGAAACAATTTTGGGTCACAACTTTTAAAATCTATCTTTAGTGTTTAGCGTCGATTTGAATGGAGGACTATCCGTCCACTCTTGCTTAGGTCTTTATACTTTCTCACAACTAACAAAGCTAGAAATAAAAAAAAGTATTGCAATGGCGCAGAGATTTCCAAGGAGTTTTATTTCGATACTTGACCCACTACAACTAAGTAAATCATGATAAATACAAAATAATGGGGCTGTTGCACTCTTTTGCTGTAAGCAATTTAACAGTCGAATCTGGTGTAAAAACCTCCAAAAATAACAATGGCAGCACTAAAAACTTCCGAAATCCACTCCTAAACTCAATAAACGCTTTCATTTGTGCGGGCGTAATGGTGGCTGAGGGTAGTAGCAATGGGAGATTCCCATCTAACAATACTGTAACTCCATCAAGAAGTGACCAATAAGAGACGACTTTCATTTGACACCGGTGTCACTAGGTGTTGAGGTACCGTTCATCGGATGTGGATCATCACTCTGATGACTAATTACTCTGTGATTCATCCTTGTCAGCATAGAAAGAGTGACAAAGTTAAGATAGAAATCTCCCATTGTTACTGCCCTCGGCCACCATTACGCCCTCGTAAATGAAAGCGTTTATTGAGTTTAAGAGTGGATTTCCGAAGTTTCTAGGGCTGCCATTGTTATTTTTTTAGGTTTTTACACCAGAATCGACTGTTAAATCGCTTAGAGAAAAAGTGTGCAACAGCCCCATTGGCTGACATGCCTAATACAATCCTAAAGCATATACATCCATGAATTTTCAATAATATTTAACCATAAGTGACTTGGAGGTGGAAATGCACAAAATTTTTTGGGCGTCTGTTCGTCTGTCTGTCTGAAGGTGTGAAACATGAAACCAAGCATAACTCTTGAACCTTTGATCCGTATGCATCCAAAGGGCATAGCAGGATAAGCATATGATTTTGGGCCCGGGCGCCTTTTTTAACGAAACTTTGGGGACTTGTTAAGGCTCATGAGAAACTAATTTCTCCAAATTTTCAGCCCTTAATTCTGATTGGTTCTCGCGCTAGACGGTTTTTTTGAAATTTCGAAAAAAATTAATTCCTCGAGAACGGTTGCACCGATTGAATTCAAATTTTGGGACGTTGTGTATGTAACCAAAATGCATCCAAAAACATTTATTTGATTTTTTTTAGACCGTTTTTAGGGGTCCAAATGTCCAATTTTCGGTGTTTTTATTTTTTTTAACCAAGTTGCGATTCTGATACAACAACCAAAATTGGACTGTAGACGCCTCTAATATGCATCTATAACATATATTTTTCCCAAAAATGTACGCCACTTACGCCATAGTGAAATCTACGAAAAACTGGTTCAAGGGTAAAAAATCTCATGATTCCGAAGGGGAACTTTAAAGATATTTACATCAGCCGAAAGTGTGAAAAAAGATGCGTCTTTTAGCGCAAACCGCGTGTTTTTATCTCCATTTACCGAAAAGTGAGAGAATTTAACTCAACTCTCACAGTCAAAAAACACATGTTCAGCGCTCGACCCTATGTAAGTACCTTCTATTTCGTCCCTCCGAGCATCGGGGCCCAGTGGCCGAGTGGAGTAGGGCGCCCACCTGCCGTGCATGCGACTACGGGTTCGATCCTCGAACCGACCTTTACTTTTTTTGCGCCAGTTGCCGTTTCGCACTTTTTCAAAGATCTACTCTCAAATCTCCGTATTCAAAGACATGTTTCTTAGTGTTTTCTTAGTGTGAACGCAGTTCTGCCGTTCGTGTATATTTTATGGCATTTATGAATTCACCGATGATTTTATCAGTTGAAAAAACGATTACACATACGTAGAAGTATGCGCGTTAAAGCAGAGCTGTCTTTTCGTGTATACTTAAATGGAATTTTTCGATTCACCGTGGATTCCACGGAATCTGAAAAGATTACACTTACGCAATCGGTGGAGTCGTCATTGACTCACAAAAAAAAAAAAAAAAAAAAAAAAAAAAAAAAAAAAAAAAAATCGGATATTTGTACAATTTAACGGCGATTGGGTGCGACTTAGAAAGTATTACAGACGCGAGCATTAGAATCGTGAGCTAAACTGAAATGTGTTATCGTTTTTTCTACTGATAAAATCATCGGTGAATTCATAAATGCCATAAAATATACACGAACGGCAGAACTGCGTTCTAGGGAGCGAGGAGAATGTAAAAAAGAGAAAAGGAAGGAAGAAGAAGAAACAAGAAAATACACTAAGAAACATGTCTTTGAATACGGAGATTTGAGAGTAGATCTTTGAAAAAGTGCGAAACGGCAACTGGCGCAAAAAAAGTAAAGGTCGGTTCGAGGATCGAACCCGTAGTCGCATGCACGGCAGATGGGCGCCCTACTCCACTCGGCCACTGGGCCCCGATGCTCGGAGGGACGAAATAGAAGGTACTTACATAGGGTCGAGCGCTGAACATGTGTTTTTTGACTGTGAGAGTTGAGTTAAATTCTCTCACTTTTCGGTAAATGGAGATAAAAACACGCGGTTTGCGCTAAAAGACGCATCTTTTTTCACACTTTCGGCTGATGTAAATATCTTTAAAGTTCCCCTTCGGAATCATGAGATTTTTTACCCTTGAACCAGTTTTTCGTAGATTTCACTATGGCGTAAGTGGCGTACATTTTTGGGAAAAATATATGTTATAGATGCATATTAGAGGCGTCTACAGTCCAATTTTGGTTGTTGTATCAGAATCGCAACTTGGTTAAAAAAAATAAAAACACCGAAAATTGGACATTTGGACCCCTAAAAACGGTCTAAAAAAAATCAAATAAATGTTTTTGGATGCATTTTGGTTACATACACAACGTCCCAAAATTTGAATTCAATCGGTGCAACCGTTCTCGAGGAATTAATTTTTTTCGAAATTTCAAAAAAACCGTCTAGCGCGAGAACCAATCAGAATTAAGGGCTGAAAATTTGGAGAAATTAGTTTCTCATGAGCCTTAACAAGTCCCCAAAGTTTCGTTAAAAAAGGCGCCCGGGCCCAAAATCATATGCTTATCCTGCTATGCCCTTTTGCAGAGATGTTGCCTTCAACATTCCACAGAGGGATTTTTTTTTGTTTTTTCGAAATATTAATTTTTAGGTTAGTAATGGTTGAAAAATGTTTCCCATTAGCAGCAATGGAAAAATGGGTAAAAAAAGGGAAAAATTGGAATAATGGGTCTATTGCGTACTTTTGCTTTATCAATATAACTCATTGTTTCTAACATAAAATTCGGCGAAAATAACGATGCGCACATTTCTTAGATTTTTTTGTAATCTTTGATAAACCAAACAGACTAGATAGCAAATGCAGCCAATAGTTCATGTATTTAGAAGGGAATTCCATCATTTTATAGTTACGATGTTGTTTACTTAGGCACAATGGTACCGTCTATGTAGTAGTATACCGGCGCAAATAGTGTCTAGTGTAGCGCGGGCTATTTGAAATTGAAGTAATTACCTAAATTAATGAGTGGATTTTGAACGTTTTTAATGTACGCATCGTTATTTTCGCTGAATTTTACAAAAGAATCAAGGTTCTATATTGTCGTAGCAAAAGTATGCAACAGACCCATTCAAGTATGACTCAAATTAATTTTGATGAATATGACAGGGGGTCTGGGGGTCTTCCCCTTTGTTAAATTTGATGTGACAAAGTGTTTGTAGGGCATTCTCTACAGATTATTTTCAATTTGTTTTCAACAAAACTTTACAGGGTGTTATTTTGAACCATATGAATGGGCAAAACTCGGCGAACCAATAATCTGAGACACTTGGGGTGTTTTCGAAACACCCTAGAAGTGCCGGTGTTGGGCACTATTAATGGGAGATTCCCATTTTAATATCATCACTCTCTCTACGCTGGGAAGGAGTAGGCCTGTGCGATGTTCGATACATCGACGCTTGTTCGATGTTCAAGGGACATCGAATGCGGTTCGATGTCTCATGAGATGCATCGAAACATCGATTAAAATTGAAACATCGATTCACATCGAAACATTACAACTTCGATCCAGATCGAAAAATCGATTCATATCGATTTTTCCGACCAAAGGATCGTGTTGGTCACTGTTCCAATCGATCTTTAAAACAAAAGTCAAGAAATATGACAGTTTTTTGTTGATGTTTTGGTATTTTGATGTAAATGTACGCTTACATGCAGATCGATTTTTCGATGCATATCGATGTCTCGATGTTTTTAAGTAAATTAACGATTCGATACCGATCGATGTTTCGATGTGGATCGATGTTTCGATATTTTCCGATATTTTTCGATGTTTCGATACATCGCTCCGATGTTGGAAATCGGCATCGAAGTGACTTCGATGGACCGAACGAGACATCGCACAGGCCTAGGAAGGAGGATTCACAAAGTGAATAGCCACCAGAGGCGTGATTACCACCTGATTAATGGTACCGTGCACCCACTGACACCGGTGCCAAAAGAAAGTTGTCTCTTGTAGGCTACTTGATGGAGTGACAGTATTATTAGATGGAAATCTCGCATTATTACTGCCCTGAGCCACCATTATGGTCGTGTGCCGAAATACTGAAAACTGAGAGATGGAATATCCAAAAAAGTATTTCAAACTGATTTAAGATGCAAATGAACGAGCAAGGCTACCTCGAAAATTGGTAATTTGGTGCTACGGCTGAGATCTCTAAATTCTAACTGGACTGTTGTCACTTCCGATGTGCTTGAATCCGGACTCCAACGAGGCGAATGAGGAATACGAGACGCTAAATTCACATCAGAATATGGAATCCCCGACGGAGACTTGGTGAAGCAGGGAAGTAAATGATCGCCTAACTCCATCTGGAACAGTAACGAACAACAAAATTATAATAACAACAATTATTATAAAAGTAGTAAAGTTAATGATATTATTCGTACTTTTGAAGCCTTGAAGTCATAGGCCATAGGGCTCTTGCCAACTTACGCTATAAGCGATTGAATAGATAATTCCCAAGTAAAATCCAGCAGAAATTAAGATGAGCACTTAAAGAAATTGAGGCATTTTTCGGTAAATGGGCGTATGGCAAAAAAACGACTTTCGAGAAAAACGCGTTTGAAAGTTTAAAACGTTATAACTTAGACTACTGCAGAGTTTTCAAAATTTGAAAGACTGGCTTGTAGAACAAACATTCAAGAAGAACTCTACCCAATTTCAAGTTTGTAGAGTGAAAATTAGTTGAGCAGTGAAAGTTCAAAGTTGCTGCGTTATACGCCCTTTTACCGAAAAACGTTTTTTTTCTCTCCCAGCCTATCCGACAAGTATTGTTTGTGTTAGATTTGTGTCACAAACTTGGAGGAAAGGAAATTGTAAGAAGGAGGGATGATATTAAGGCCCTTTTGGGCCTATTTTTGGCCAAGAAGGAGGGTTTTATTGTTGATTTGTCGTCATCGGAGACCGAGCCAAAAACGCAAAAAACACACACTGACTTATCCACTGAGCTTTTATCAATATCAGATACAGATGCGATGCGAGTACCGCTCGAAAGGGGTACTGTAGCCCATATGTTTCTGAATTCAGCCGAGGTGCGTTCATTCGAACGATTGTTTTGTGGTTATTTTCCGTTCAACATATGAATAACTTTATATCACCTGTTAGGTCTTATCGTCAGGATTTCAAAAACGAGTTCTCCAAAAAAAGGGCGTAAATCGCCATACGCCCATTTACCGAAAAATGCCTCAATTATGAAATTCACTCGCAGACTCGCAAAATGACTTTAAAGTTTAAGTAGTGGTGGAGCTGAGGCTACACAGGTACCATGAGAGATTGCTATCTAATTCGAGGCTTTCCTCTGTGTGTTTCTCTTGAGAGAGAGAGACAAATTGGATTTTCACTAGTTTTTCAATGTTTTTGATACTTTCGATCTGTCGAGTTGCTCATTCCCAGGATTTGCTTCCAAAACAAAATTTAGCCTTATGCCAAATCTGAAGGTATCATAATAATGGGTCTGTTGCAAACTTTTGCTACAACGATAAAGAGTGCTTCATCGTATTTAAAATCGACCGAAAAGTCCATGGTGGCATCAGACAGTCACGAAATGCGATAATAAACTCACAAGAGACGTTTAATGAAATCCAAGATGGCAATAAGATATTGAGCAATCTGTATGCAAGCACCTTTCACATCCAAGGATTGCCAATGTTGACAACCTCACAGCTTCAGAGGTTATGTGTTTATTTACGTTGTGATTGGGTGTGATGGATATTGTGAGGTTGGGTGTCCTTGGATGTTCGTGGTGCATGCATACAGGTTGCTCAATATACAAATTGATCAATATTTTACCGCCATCTTGGATTTCATTAAACGTCTCTTGTGAGTTTATTATCGCATTTCATGACTTTCTGATGCCACCAATGGACTTTTCGGGCGATTTTACCTACGATGAAACACTTCTTATCGTTGTAGCAAAAGTTTGCAACAGACCCATTGTGATTGCAAATTCACTAGTGATCTTTCAGGAATTACATCGGAGTGAAAAGATACTTTAAAGTACATGGATTCTAGTGGTGCAGTAAAATTTGAGAAAACTGGCTATCAACTAGCATGAATTTGCATTCGAAAATTTGGATCTGATTTCAGTGAGCGAGATAGAGTATTTGTTTGGATCCAATTTTGAATGTGACGTCATCACTGAACAGGTTTATTCAGAGATAGGCTATACTTTGGTGAATCGCTATGAGCAATATAAAACTGCAGTAACCAAGGTGCCGATAATTGTCATCAAAAGAGCACCATTAAACCCTAATATTTCTGTCAGAAGTTTGAGTGTTTCTTCCAGTAAGCTCAACAAAAACAAACCGTTCATTAAATGTTGCATCACAATCAAACTGCTTTAGAGGAGTTAATAGGTCGTTCCAACTGTTTTGAATCTTAAAAACCGGTATAATTTCAACGCTTTATGTTTGTGGTCTATTACTGAGGAGCTTGGTGAAAGAAATGGCTTTAACAGAAATAATCATTCATTTAGTATCTTTAGATGCTTATGATGCAATTTCGATGACATTTCTTGGCGTCTTCGAAAAGTTCTATTAACGTGATATGGGGGATAAACAGATGCAGATGAGACTTACGGCATTATCTAGAAAAACCGGATCAGCTGAGAAATGGTAAGCAGTCAGAAGACCCGCCAGGACACGGATGGTTACTTCAAACAAGTTGACATCGTTCAGATTATTCAAATCGAGATGCTTGTCGACCCAATCTCTCGCCTCTCGAAATTCTGAAATTCACAACCAGGCAGATCCTGTCAGAGTAATTTCAAAAGAGAGTCATCACTAGTGAAGAAACTAGGCTTCTCTAGGAAGGGCTTCTCTCAGGAGCTATTAGTAAAAAAAGCCTTCAATTCACTAGGTGAGTACTTTCAATACTTTAAACCATCGGTAAGTGAATTCTTTTTTTGCCCGCCGCACCCAGAAATACTAATGCGTTTAAGAGTTAAACGCCCATGCTGAGATTTGATTTTGTTCACAGTTTCCTACAGTTCCCCTACTAATTTTAGAGATTTTTATTTTTATTTTATTTTCTTCTTAAGAGTAAGATTTATACATAAAATTGGAAGCAGAAACACGAGTGCTTGTTTATGTTTTGCAACGAGCTATAGCGATAGAGAGGCTGATACATGTTTCAAGTCCTATCTCAAAGTGAGGTAACATTGGCGATCTGATTCTGGTTTGTTCGCCTCATATTTTTTAACCCTAAATGGGGCTGCTGCACACTTTTGCTATAAGCGATTTAATAGTCAATTCAGGTGTAAAAACCTCCAAAAATAACAATGGCAGAACTAAAAACTTCCGATATCTACTCCTAAACTTGATAAACGCTTTAATTTGCGCGGGCATAGTGGTGGCTGAGGGTAGTAAGAATGGGAGATTCCCATCTAACAATACTGTGACTCCATCAAGAAGTGACCAATAAGAGACGACTCTCATTTGACACCAGTGTCACTAGGTGTTTCGGTACCGTTCATCGGATGTGGATCATCACTCTGAAGACTAATTACTCTGTGAATCATCCTTGTCAGCATAGAAAGAGTGACGAAATTAAGATAGGAATCTCCCATTGTTACTGCCCTCGGCCATCATTACGCCCTCATAAATGAAAGCGTTTATTGAGTTTAAGAGTGGATTTCGAAAAATTCTGGAGCTGCCATTGTTATTTTTTGAGGTTTATGCACTAAAATCGACTGTTAAATCGCTTATAGCACAAGTGTGCAACAGCCCCATTGAAAATTGTAACATATCGCCCATGTTGCCTTCCTTTGGGATAGGGCTTATAACATGTATTTGCCTTTCTGTTGCTATACCTTGTAGAACGAACTTTAATCGAGTCCCATTTGCCTAAATATGGTATGAAATTAAGACACTCACCGTCTTTCAAATTCATTATGTACATGGTATCTAAAGAGTCGACGATGGACAATCCAAGGCCAAACCAATTGTCCTTGGTCGCAGAGATTGGCTTCAAATGATCGTGACCCCACGCAAATTTTTTGTAGCCTTGCCAAGCGTGCAGGAAAGCTTTGACGACGGCTTTCTGCCGCGGATTATCCGCTGGCTGAAATATCACAGGACTTTTACTAGATTTGACTACTTTCTCCTTCGCCTTTTTCGGCTCCGACTCTTTGAGATGAAGCGATTTCATTTTACCGTTCTCCTCTTTCTTCTCACCGACAACGTTCTTGTCCTCGACGTACGAATCTAATTTGTTATCATTTTCTTCTTCTAGTTCTTCTTCTTCCTCCGCTTCTCGCTTTCGTTCCTCGTAATCTTCGTTCACCAGTATACTATCTATCTTCTTATTTACATTTTTATTTACATTTCTCACAGCCAATTCATCTAAATGCTTCTGAAAAAAGAAAACGAAAGAAAACAAAATTAAAATATTGTAAGTTAAAAGCTGTGAAGTGAACACACCGGTGCAGTAACAGACACTTTTATTTTTCATCCAGGAATAAGAAGAAATCGGAGTTCATTTTTACTATTTATTTATTTATTTATTTATTTATTTATTTATTACAATTTAGTACATTATGCCCCTAATTTAGGGCTGGTACAAGTCACACATACAAACAGCCAAAATTAATTTGAACAATCTAAGTCATCCACATGGTAGAATGCCTTCTGCAGGACAAAATCCCTCAGCTCTCCCAAGAATTTGCCAATCTGTCCATCCCAAAAAATATTTTTCAAATTTAGAAGCAGCTGGTTGAAGAGCTGTACAGCAGCAATTTCAATATTTGAGTCAGAGATGGAGAGGTGGGCCACTTCCCGTGAAATAAATTTATGCCTGCTATTGTATCTGTGCTGTGGTCGCATGCTCTCAGGGGATATTAATTTATTGTAAGCTGCATACTTTAAGCATTCAAAGATATATGTATAGAGATGGTAGGGTGAATAATTGATGCTTTTTGAAAATTTCTCTGCAGGAGTAGTTGTAGGGTAAGTTAAAAAGAATTCTAAGAATTTTTTTTTTGCTCTATAAGCAGAGAATTTGCATGAGGACTCCTGCCCCAGAGGATAATCCCATATCTAAAGTGAGATAAAATGTTTGAGTAGTAAAAATTATTATTTTTAGAGCACTTTAAGTACCGAACAGAGTGCTTTAAAAACAAAATGTTGTGAATTTGATGCTCTCAAAGCAGAGAGATTGAAGAATTAAGACAGCCACCTCATGTAAACAATGGGGCTGTTGCACACTGTTGCTATGAGCAATTAAATAGTCGATTCTGGTGTAAAAACCTCCAAAAACAACAACATATCAAATTGAAGGGGACATTAACAGCTTTCAAATGAGCTGAAATTGAGCTCAGCAACTACACTAGAACCCGAGATATGGGGGTTTAAAGATCAAGGGTCCCCCTCATCGGGGGGTTTTTCAACAACTTTGAACCTCTATAACTCGGGTCCTACTTACGCTAGAGAGCTGAAATGTTGGCTGTTTCTTAGTTTCATGTAGTCTAACCTCTGCACCAAAAATCAACAAAATCCAAGGGGAAGGGTCATCAAAATTCACATGTTGAATTGACATGGACTGACCCAATGGCAGCACTAAAAAATTCTGAAATCCACTCCTAAACTCAATAATTTTTAATATAATTAAACTCTTTCATTCGCGCGAGCATAATGGTGACTTAGGTCACTTAGGGCATTATTAATTTATTTATTTATTTATTTATTTATTTATTTACTGCACTATTTACATTGTCCTTTTTCAGGCTCAGTACAAAGTCAGATTCAATAATATAATATATTATACAATGAGAGTCACAAATAACAATAACATCTTATTCCACTATTATTCAAAACCTATAAATACTTTTGAATAGCTAGTTCAACTCACATGGTCGAGTAGCTCTTGCTCACTATAGCACCCCATTTGCCTTAAGTACAATTCAGTCTTTTTTTTTTAATTGTATGGGGTTTTCAGCATTTCTTAGAGTCTCAGGTAAAGCATTGTACAATTTTTGAGCATTTCTAAGTGGAGATTCCCAATGATTGTTAGATGGGAATCTCCCATTAGATTTCTCCAATCTAATGGGAGATTCCCATCTAACAATACTGTAACTCCATCAAGGAGTGACCAATAAGAAGCGACTTTCATTTGGCATTGGTGTCACGATACCGTTAATCAGATGTGGATTGCTACTCTGATGATTAATTACTCTGAATCATCCTTGTCAGCATAGAGAGAGTGACAAAATTAAGATAGGAATCTCTCATTATTACTGCCCAATGCCACCATTACACTCGCGCAAATGAAAGCTTGTACAAGGGTTAAGAGTGATTTCCGAAGCTTTAAGTGTTGCCGTCGTTATTTTTTGAGGTTTGTACACCAGAATCGGCTATTAAATTGCTCATAGCAAAAGTACGCAACGCCCCATTATTACCAGCTGATTCTGACGAAAACTCTTGAAGAACACACCCGCATTGATAAGCTTCCAGGTCTAAGAAACCTACATTATGACTCAAAGCAGTCTATTAAGCCAGAAAAATAAGACAGTTCAGACAATCTATAGGGGGTGTCAGTCACTAAAATACGAAAAAGTCTGCAACCAGTTAATAGCTATTTTGGTGTGTCTGTTACTGGAACATCTGTTTTTATTTTCATTTTGGTTTTTCTGAGTTTGTTACTACGTTGTAAGTATAATGTGATCATTCAAATTGAAACGGCTAGACCTTGACCAAGGGTTGGAATAATAATTTTCCCACAAAGAATGTTTGAGAAAGTTCGAATTGCGATACTGGAGGGATTTTCACTCAAGGTTGATCTACGCAATCACTTAAAGCAAAAGTTCGCGAGAACAAATTTCAACGTTTCTGATTATAACGTTACCTGCGGCAGAGGATCCTTGGGCAAAGTCTCCGTGTCGATGAAAGCTATCTCATCTCTCGTGATGCCAGTCATGAAACCTCGAACGAAAATCCAGAAGGCTAACATTAGCACGCTTAAAACCATCGCAAAACACATCAAATTCTTCTGCAATCGAGTGAGTTGGCGCCATGACTACAAAATAGCAGATAAAAGAAAATGATAAAGTTTGTTAGTATAAGTAGTCAATTGTATTTTGTTAGTATAAGTAGTCAATTGAATAATTTAAAATGACTTGTACAATAGCAAGGGGTAACACCAAGTGTATCAATGTGAAATAAATAAATAAATAAATAAAACTGAACAACATAAACAGAATTTCTATTCTCAAAGCAAGCAACAAAACTTTAACCGATAAACAACCTTCACGGTTGGTTTCAACGAAAGTTAAATAAATAAACTGTAGGGATTACCCTACGAACACTTTCTCACATCAAAGAACACCGCACGAATCTTATGGGCGACCGGCTCCCGATTAAAGATGAGATTTAAGTATGTTATTTTTCAGATTACGCTGAACACAAGTCCTCAAGGACATACCCGCTTCATGTGCTCGTTTTCGAGATATTTAAGCTCAAAGTTGCGAATTTATTCAGTGCTTGATTTTTGATTTGACTCTAGCAGTCAGTGTAACTGGACATCGGAGTTTAATCGTGTACAAGGAAAAGAAGTCTTGGAGGAAAAGAGATAAACGAAACTGGGTATTCGGGGAATGGAATTCGAATGAATCGAATGTTTACCTAGCTACTTCGGCTCCTTGCAAACTTCCAAACCGAACCTTTTTCTCGTCTTTTACTCCTCCCTCTGCCGCATACGTTACGACTCTTTCTCTGTTTAAGTCACATTCTTTCTCTATTCTTTCTCTAAAATCAGTTTATATACACACAAAAAAAAAAAAAAAAAAAATTTAAATAGCTCCTAAGCTTTTTCAAGATCCCTTTAATTACTCACTTTCTGTTTGTTTCCCTTTAGTCTATATCCCGATGTTTCCCATGGAATGTTGTCCATGACTCAGTATTTTGGTCCAGGAAGTCGTTTGCGAGAGTCTCTAAGCGTGAAACAGTGTTGGTAGCTACTATTAAACCCTCATTACCTATCCTCAATCTCATTTCTATTGTATGTTTACCTTACTCCTATCCAGTGATCTAAATAAATCCTCTCTTTTGTCTATAGGTGGCTGTAGGTTCAAAGTTACATACAGAACATAAGCCAAATAACCCTAAAAAAAAAAAAAAACAAAAAAAAATAAACACAGAATTCCAATACAACTTTCTGTTGCTAGCAGTCGTTTCAGAAGTGTCGGCGCACCTAGACCGATAATCTTTTGTATTTTTTAATAATATTTCTCATCTTAAAAAGTGAAGAAAATTAACGAAAATGAATTTAAGCGTTGGCTTTTTATAAAGGAACGCTTAAAAATCAAAAGTTTAAAGTTGGAGGCAAGTTTTGTTTGGATCCAAAGGAATAAAAATTGAAAATTTGCCAAAGATTAGGGTCTGGGAGCGCCTACACTTCTGGAACGAGCTCTAAATGTTGATTGAAGATACATGAAAACATTAGATAGTTGGTACAGACCCTCAACAATTTCCTCTTCTGTAAGAGATGCTGCTGTTCTCCACTCGAGTGGACGATGTGTTCGATATTGAAGTAAACGCTGTCCCTTTTGATATCATTAAACATGGTTTACACTCCCACTACCTCCTATCATGTCTCTTCACTAACATCAGATCCAGAGTCCTGCTACCTGCCAGCCTGTGAAAAACAGTAAACAAATATGTACACAGTGAATAGAGTTTGATAATATCGTCTAATTTCTTCAGACATCCAATTGAATTAAACAAATTTATATAATGAAAATGATGACTAATATGTTCAATTTGGACTAAGGGCTACCCTACACATTTTTTTTCCATAAAACTATGTAAGCCAGAGAGGGCTGAGAAATATTGAGAAGTCATGAATAGATGTTCTCTATCACTTACTCCATAGACTGTTTTAGTGGAGCAATATATTGTATCAATAAAGCTCTTCCAAACTTTTGCTACATGGGATTGAAGTTGATTCTTGCATGAAAACCTATAAAGATGACGATGAGCTCACTAAAAAATCAGAAAATTCACTCTCAAAATTGGGCTTAATGACAGAGAGGCGCAGGTATGGCGGGAGATTCCTATCTGAATCGAGACATATCTATGTGTTTCCGAAGAGAAAGTGACAAATTAGACAGGAATCTCCCATGATACCAGCATTGAACCGCCATTACGATTTTGTCGTTAAAGCAGTTATGTGAGTTTTTATTACTGAATTTTAGACTTGCTTATTGTGCTATTCGAGATTACCGCTGGTTTATACATCAGATTAGCGCATTCTTAACCCTTTCCCTTTGGGTGAAAGGTTACTTGTCATCAAATGACACCCAGTGCAGCCAAAAATGCTGCCAACCTAATTTTTAGTTCCTCTAAGATGTCCATAGAGCGTGCCACCAGCTGGAGAGGTCGGATCATGTCCAACATACGAGCTACGCGTCGCGTAGTTTTATGTCGGACGAGGTCTGACATACGACTGGAACGGCAAAAATTCAAAATGTTGGACGAGATCCGACATACGAGTGGAAAGAGTTAAACAGAAATTTAGAAAAATAACTCAAACAATTCATGCGACCTTTCTACGATTATATATTTGATGTCCTCAAAAAAGTTCAACTATGCCTGGTTCCAGTGTTGAAACTGTTGAAATCAAAAAGATATTACAGATTTAACGATGCATTTGGAGTTTGAGATCAGCCAAACGCAAATTGTTGCTGTAATAGAATGGGCGGGAATCTGGCAGGGATTCGGGTGATTCTAACCTCCAAATGCATCATATAATCTACAATGTCTTGTTGATTCTGACAATTTTAGTTGTGAAACCAGGCATGATCTTGCATTGCGCTTGAGGTGTAACAGGTGGTGAGATGGTGCGCCAATGAGCCCATAACCTAGAATTTTGTGCCAATAAGAAACAGTGAGTGAGACAAGGACGAAACATAGACTTTCTTCGATAAAATGTGATTGTAAATTGATATGTGATGTTTCAAAAACGTGATGTAACGTGACTATATCTTGAAGTGCGTGGAATCCAATGACCTGTATTAAAATCTGAGAGAACTTGTTGCTTACTAGGACGAATTTGCATTTGAAAATTTGGATTCTGTTTCTTGTGGGAAAACCCACAAGAGTGAATGAGATGGAGCATTTGTGCGGATTCAATTTATTTTAAGACGTCGCACTACAGGCCTATTACTCAAGCTGCAAATAGCAACATGAGCAGATAAATGAATTTGTCTTTCTCTCTCTACTTTTGTTTGAATGCATGCCTTAGAAAAGGACAGAGATAAATAGAGACGGAGCACTACGGTAAAATACATAGGGAAGATTTGAGACACACTGAATTTTTGGGGTTTCAGCAGAATAACATGTGAAACAACAGTCAACACCTTTTGATGTCGCATGAAGTTGAACAGTGACCTTCGAAAAACGCAGGGGGATGGGCCGGAAGTGAAGAGGAGGATGCTCACCATTCAACACCATGCGATGTTGACTGTTGTTCTGTTGAATCCGCGAGAATTTGTACTGCCTCTGCTGCAGCCGTTAGTACTCCGTCTTTCTTTGTCTCTGGCTAAAGTCACGTGATGGCCTCTTCTGGTAATTATAAACTTTGCCCGGCCACACTAAGTTTATGCTGTAATGGGACCTGATCTAACCTAACATCAGAGGAGTATCCGTTGAGTCCGTTTGGTTCTGTCCCCTACTCAACCAATACTCCTGTGATGCGTACGTTAGATCAGGTTAGGCTATGATAGTTTAGAAAAACTAAGCGTGCCCCGTCAAAGTATATAATTATTCATCCTCTCCTATCCTTTTCTAACCAATGTGTTCAAATGAAGGAGGAGAGAGAAAGACAAATTCCTATACACGCTTGTGAGTAGCCAACAGTAAACAGTATAAAAGACAAGTCCCAGATAAGTCACAGGGGACAGCGATGTCTGCTGGTAGAAATATGTGTTACCTTCTTATCAGGAAACTCATGAACACTGATCAGGTCACTCTGAACGAGTATATTTTCTTAGCAAAGCAGAGAAGACGCTGAATAATCAGCTGTCATAGTTATGACGTTGAACAGGGAAACAGATGAAGATTAACGAAAGTTTAAACCGCACTACATTTATGAAAATTGAAGGGAGGAGTACAGTTGAAAAGACGTGGATTTGGTAGAGGATGAAACTCAATTTCTAAGGGAAAGAAATACTTAGTTATTTACTTTTAGAAGTAAGTAGATACATTACGAATTTCCAGTTCTACTGTGTTCAAAAAATTAACCTCACATTTTTTCCGTTTCGTGATGAGCTTTCGACGCCGCGCCGGTGCCAACGTTGTTTAGTTTCGGATGAGTCAGATTGATGTAAGGGCGCGGAATTGAATTTGTCGCTTGAAATTTCAACTTGTTGACGCGGGCTCTGCCATGCGCCATAAGGCATCATGCATTATCATTCGGAAAATGAAAAAGCTTTAATTTGGTAACCGGGTCCGGTCACTTGGTTACTGTATCGCGGATAATATGCTTGAAATTTGTATATTTGTCAGCCATGTTTTGTATGTAATTTTATTGTTATTTAACAACATTTCATAATATGTTTATAAGAGATAATTGTAATATTACAAAAGATAAAAATTTTTCCTGCTATTATTAGACCTGGTCACAAAATTCTAAACCAAAGTTGGCGGACACCCATTTGATTGTACAGTTAAAAAAGTGAGCGAACCTCGTAACTGAAAAAAAAATACTAAGGTCGCTCTCTCGTACACATTGCGTCTTATGGCGGTTCGGTCCGTGTCCCAAGTTGTTCCCGTAAGCGACCACCAGTGCGAGAGAGAGACCGTCTCACGAAAAAGGTATCTCTCTAGCACTCACTGCGTCTTATGGCGGTTCAGTCCGTTTCCCAAGTTGTTCCCGTAAGCGACCACGAGTGCGAGAGAGAGACCGTCTCACGAAAAAGGTATCTCTCTAGCACTCACTGCGTCTTATGGCGGTTCGGTCCGTTTCCCAAGTTCTTCCCGTAAGCGACCACGAGTGCGAGAGAGACCGTTTTATAAAGAAGGTTTCTCTCTCGCACTCACTGCGTCTTATGGCGGTTCGGTCCGTTTTCCAAGTTGTTCCCGTAAGCGACCACGAGTGCGAGAGAGAGACCGTTTTATAAAGAAGGTTTCTCTCTCGCACTCAGTGCGTCTTATGGCGGTTCGGTCCGTTTCCCAAGTTGTTCCCGTAAGCGACCACGAGTGCGAGAGAGAGACCGTTTTATAAAGAAGGTTTCTCTCTCGCACTCAGTGCGTCTTATGGCGGTTCGGTCCGTATCCCAAGTTGTTCCCGTAAGCGACCACGAGTGCGAGAGAGAGACCGTTTTTTAAAGAAGGTTTCTCTCTCGCACTCAGTGCGTCTTATGGCGGTTCGGTCCGTTTCCCAAGTTGTTCCCGTAAGCGACCACGAGTGCGAGAGAGAGACCGTTTTATAAAGAAGGTTTCTCTCTCGCACTCAGTGCGTCTTATGGCGGTTCGGTCCGTATCCCAAGTTGTTCCCGTAAGCGACCACGAGTGCGAGAGAGAGACCGTTTTTTAAAGAAGGTTTCTCTCTCGCACTCACTGCGTCTTATGGCGGTTCGCTCCGTTTCCCAAGTTGTTCCAGTAAGCGACCACGAGTGCGAGAGAGGGACCTGTTTTTGAAAAAGGTCTTGCTTACGGTTTCATTGCGTCTTATGGCGCACTATGGTGTATTTGACCCGAAAAGCCGGCCAAAACCATTTTGCAGCTGTAGCACTCATTTTTAGTGCGGATTTTGAAAAAAATGTATTATATCAGACTAGGGGAACCTAAGTCGGCCATTATTTTTTCAGAACCTTACCAGCTATGTCTGTAATTAGGCACAGGGTGCCTCAAAAGAACACTGACCCTCTTCGTATGTTGAAAGTTAGAGCAGTTAAGTTGTCACGGTTGGATATTGACATTACTCATGATATTTTGAACAAGAAATACATGTAGAAAGTCAAAAACCCCCTTCTCCCTCCAATTATCAGCCACTTACAGGGAAAAGTGGAGAGAAAGTCATAAACATTAAGGCATAACCGTGAGGTTATTGCATCGGGCGTTATTAGCTAGAAAGAAGTTACTTGATACTTGCTTGTATCTACTCAATGAAGACACCAGCATTATTTTTTTTTTCTTTTTAGAAAATTGTTCTTTCAGCCGATATTTTCTTTACAACGAATGTATCAGCTTGAAACATAATATTACTTGTGGAGAATACATTGGGTACAACCGATAATTTCTTTTAAAAGAAAATTATTCTTTTAGCCGATTTTTTCTTTACAAGGAGAATATTAGCTATGGACATAACATTAATTATTCATAATATCCTCGTTTAAAGAAATATTTTCTTTAGAAAGAAAATATACCCTTACCTTAGTCCCCCCCCCACGGGCTAACCTTAGCCACCATATAATTTGTTTGTTCTTCTCAATACTTTTAACGTGCAATTTGCAATGTTGGGCGAGTTGGGCGAATTCCAGTATAAGCGACGACGAGTGCGAGAGAGAGAGAGCGACCGTTTTACGAAAATGGTCTCTCGCTCGCACTCATTGCGTCTCATGGCGGTTTGGTCCGTTTCCCAAGTTGTTCCCGTTGCATTGAGAACAAATAATGTGCCGTTGGTTTTTTCATAAATGTCCCGGTTTCGGAGATACGCTCGTGTAAAGTTGCAACAAAACCGTGTACGTCGTGACGTTAAAGCGCAAAATACCCATCTAAAACCGCGTATTGTGTGCCAAAATTGCACCTCCGGAACTGAGAAATACGTCCAGTAGCTCACGGAGTACTTCCACTTGCTTACTGAAAAACACCAAAATTCTGACCCTTGAAATGTTGCCCCATTGAGTATAATTGGAAAGGGAGAAATGTCAATTTTTTCGAGAGCCTTTTCCCCTTCAACTGCATAATTCGGAGGCGGGTATGCAGCCCGCTCAACAAAAATATCAGATCTGTTCTGTAATTTTTAGTAATTAATTTGCTTCTTTCTGGAAAATACCGCGCCGCGCCGTCCGGGTCCGAATGACGAATCGTTATTTTTGTTCCTAAGATGAAAAGTCCAGAAAAATCTATCCTTATGTGTCTTTGCATTGTGTGACGTAACATTTTTTTTATGCGATCTCGCCTTTGCGACACATGTTCTTCAAGAGATTTGGAGGAAAGAATACAACTAATATCGAAATTATAAAAACCAGAGACAAATATAGAGACAGAGCAGTATTAAAAGTATGCACATGACGTAACACTTGTTAGTTTGACCATTTAAAATAGTTAAATTACCTTCGTGCCGTGTGAATTTAACTATTTTTTCAACTGTTTTTAATAGTTAATAAATTACCTCCGTGCCATGTTAATTTAACTATTTTTGAACTATTTTAAATAGTAAATTCAGCACTTTTTTTCTCAGTGTATACGTATGAGAAAGAATATGCTGGAGAGAGATAGTCAAAGGGATGGTGCCATGGGCGCCCGCAGAAAAATTCCCAAGGGGGGGCAAAATTTTTGAACTACAACGGAAGGTCTAGGGGGACCCCCCCCCCCCCCGTGTAAAAAAGGAAAACTTTTTTTTTCACTCAAATAGTGTACAATTATTAACCCATTTTAGGTGTATCAAATCATAATAACAATTTTGACGTGTTTGATATAATGGATAAAGGGATGATAGATGATAACGATAGTAAAAAAAAAATATATAATTTATTATTCCTTGCAAAAAATTAGTTAAAATTACAATATAAACTAGTAATGAAGCTTCTCAACTATTACTCCTTTGATTAACTGTCATTTTAATTTCATTTTCATTTTTCATAGTGAAATTTTGACTTTTTTGAATTCCAGGGGGGGGCAAGTGCCCCCTCTTGCCCCCCCCCCCCCCCTCCGGGCGCCCATGGATGGTGCGAGCGAGAGAGATAGATATATAGATACATATATTTTTATTTGTGTAGCAAGAGGCTAAACATTTTTTATCAATTAAAAAACATCAAAATCAAAAAAGAAAATTAACATAAGAACAGAATAGAGAGGGAGAAAGAGAGAGAGAGAGAGAGGGGGGGGGGTGGGGAGGGGGGGGAGAGGGAGAGAGAGAGAGAGAGAGAGAGAGAGAGAGAGAGAGAGAGAGAGAAATGCTGAATCAGTCTCCGGTATGATTCACTTGATTCTTCAAAGTACATCCCATCAATATCGAAATTTCAATAGAGCCACAATTAATTTAGATAAAATATAGTCAAACATTTTATATTAAGAGATTTTCCAAAATTCTTCGTACCTCTTATGTTGTGATGAGCATCGAGCTATGAAAATTAATTAAAACGAGGAACTCAACTAAAGCATAGTGCAACTTCGGCATCATGTTTCTGGCCATACGCATAAAACGATTGTCATAATATCGAATCGGTGAGGCTTAATGAGTTTCATTCTTATTTTTAATTTTCCATATTTTTCCAATTAACTTTTGTGACCTAGAAACATTTTACGCGTTTTCGCGCTGCGCTGTTATAATAAAGTCATCGGTGTCAGAGGTGTCCACACCACACAACGCCGCGCCGTGTTGACAGATGTATGGTGAATCGGAGGAGGTTTCAGGCCCCGGCCGTGGGTCATAATAATTGACCTATTTAGTGATGACGTCACGATCAGTTGCGGCTCGTGCAATTTGAAAACCATGCTAATTTTCCATTTAAACCTATGCAAAAGTATCGATATCTTGGGGGTGCAATTGGACCTCCTGAAGATCGATTGTTTTACATAGGTTTAAATGGAGAGAATACGTTGTTGCCACATTGCACGCGCCGCCACTGGTCACGATCAAATTTGGATCCAAGCAAATGCTCTATCTCGCTCACTATGCTTCAAAGTCTTTAATTAATTGAGAAAGAAAGTAGGTCACATTCAATTTTTTCAAGCAAAAAGTAAAGATGAGTACCTTGAAATGACTGAAATTCACTCCCAAACTAAAAAGCAGCCGCATTGGAAAGCATACTCGTCTCCATGGAAAAATGATTACCAGCAAGCTGATTTCTGATTTATTGTTTGAAGCAGAAATGGAGCTCTTGCAAACTTTTGCTATGAGCAAAAAAATAGTCCAATCTCATGGAAAGACCAGCAAAAATCACGAAAATCACACTAAAAAAGTCTAAAATTCAGTAATAAACTCACATACTTAACTGCTACAACGGCAAGATGGTAATGGCGGTTCGACGCAGGTATCATGGGAGATTCCTGTCTATTATGTCACTTTCTCTACGGAAATACAGAGATATGTCTCAATTTAGATAGGAATCTCCTATGATAGCCCGATCCTGAGAGTGAATTTCATGATTTTTTAGTGTACTCATAGTCATTTTTATTGGTTTTCATGCAAGAACCAACTCTTCAATCCCCTACAGCAAAAGTTTGCAAGAGCCCCATTGTTGGAATAGACTAAGACAAAGATTTTGAAACGAATTTCATTGCAAACTTCGATCTCGTTATTTGCATGTGGTTCTGAAAAACGGCACTTGAATCACTGAAAAAAAAGAAGGGAAAGAAAAAAAAATAAGTCATGCTGAAGTGCTGTTTCCTAAAAGTTTTAATTTGACCCAACAACCTTATTGCCTATGCTGCCTTACTTTGGGAAAGGACTTACGACATGTACTATCGACGAATTAAAGATTGGCGCGAGATTTCCGCAAGTTAAGTTTCGCTTTCAAATTTGAACAATTTGATACACGCCTAAATACACTCTAAGGGACTGTCGGAAGCTTCTTGATTATATTAAAAATGAAAGATTAGGGGTCTTTAGAGCCTGTTTTTCTGGTTTCAAATCATTTGCTTCCGTAGTTTTCGAGAAAAATGCCCTATCCTGGTGGTTTGGTACACCCTGTACAATATTTCCATCGAGGGACTCTGAGCGATACGTTTTCCGCAGTTATGCGTGTGAGAGCGGGACTGATCTGCAACGGCTCTCCCGGCTGAAGGTCGAAGGAGTGGGAAGAGTGGCCAAACCGGAACTTAAAAGGCGAAACTTCGCTCGTGAAAATCTCGCGTCAATCTTTAACCCGTCGATAGTACACTATTAGCCCCTCGAATGGTGTGGCTCGTTGGATTTCGTGGAATACCCCCAACTTATACATACATGGCGCTTTGTAGGGGGGGGGGGGTGGTGGTGGTTAGATCGGAAGATATTCCGGGATTGATTTGGCAACACCGCAAATCTTCGGCCAGCCACGCAAAACTGTAGCCACCGCGCTTGGTCAACTCTTGACACTTAAAGATCGAAATCGTAAAAAAGATAATCGCGAAAAACCAATATTGCGCTAGAGCCATTTTTCTTGATACATAATCTCCCTCATCGGCCTTTCGCAGTTTAATTAATTTCAGAGTTTTGCTGATAATCATATTTATTTCCAATCAAAGACGTACCATCATCAGAGATTTTCAAAATAACACCTTCTGAACGTGAACGAAGTGAGTAAGATGCAAAATTTTGCTACAACGTTATGTAAGGTTGATTCCTCCGTAAAATTCTTTGAAAATAACGTTGAGAGCACTATCTGCACTGACAAACTCAAAAAACCCGTTTAAGGTGATTCTTCAGCGTTTAGGGCCGATTTCTACCACCGTTCGATTAATGTCAATTAAGGCAGTTGCAAGGGACTGAAATTGTGTGTTTTTTATAAAGAAAATGATAGTACTTGATGAGCTGAGAACAATGGTGCCTTTGGTTTTTTCCTGAGTGTCTCGGTTTTGGAGATACACACGCATGTAAAGTTGTAAAAAAATGGTGGGCGTAATGACGTCACTACGCGGAATTCCCATAATTAAAACAATGTATTTTGGGCGAAAATCTCATCTCCGGAACAATGGGACTTAATGAGAAATTAAAGGCATCTTTGTTCTCAGCTCATCAAGTACTTTCATTTTCTTCATAAAAAACACAACAATTCAGACCTTTGCAACTGCCCCATTACAGGCCGAAAGTAATGGGGCAGTTGCAAAGGTCTGAATTGTTGTGTTTTTTATGAAGAAAATGAAAGTACTTGATGAGCTGAGAACAAAGATGCCTTTGGTTTCTAATTAAGTCCCATTGCTCCGGAGATGGGATTTTGACCCAAAACACATTGTTTTAAATGGGGATTCCGCGTAGTGACGTCACTACGCCCACGATTTTTTACAACTTTACATGAGTGTATTTCCAAAACCGGGAAACTTGGGAAAAAACCAAAGGCACCATTTTTCTCAGCTCATCAAGTAGTATAATTTTCTTTATAAAAAACACAACATTTTAGAACCTTGCATATGCCCCATTGATATTTAAAAAAACGGCTAGTGTCAGTCACTAGACAATCATCTGAAGAAAGTATCAGCGAGCTACCTTGTCAAAAACTTTCAAAATAAGGCTGAAAGTACCAAAAAAAGAATATCGCAAATTAATTCTTGTACCAAAATGCGATATTTCATTTTTCGATACTTCATCCAGCCTTATTTTTGAAGTTATATTGACGAGATATTTCGCAATAGACGTTCTTCAGATGATTGTCTAGTTACTAGACTCTAGTAACTGTCGTTTTCTCCCCGTTTTCTCAAATACCAATCACTTTCGGCCTGCAATTTGACATAAATCAAACGGTAGCGCTCTGGTGGCGGAAATCGGCAATAAACGCAAATTACAAGACGGCGCGGGCGCGGCGCGGCGCACTGGGGTATTTGACCCGAATTCATGCTCAAAAGTCCAAAAGTTAAATTTAACCTATGGTCAAAACCAAAGGTATTGGTGCATTCTGTATAGTTTTTTACATCATCCTGTACAATTTGAGCTTTCCACGTTGAGTGGTTTGCCCCACAATCCGCCAGAGCGCGCAGCACTTTTACCGATTTCCGATTTAAATCTGTGTTTCACACCAATGAAGATAAGTGGTTTTAAAGTTGTTCATATTTCTTCAACTTGGGAAACAAAACATGGAAGACGTTCCGAAAGGTAAGAATAACTATTTCAAGCCTTTATATATCATGATACTTAGTTTTTAATCCTAACCTTACTCCATACAGTAAATCGTAATAAAAAAATAATGAGATTGATAGAAACAAAGGTAGCCCAAAGCGTCTACTTTATGCTCCAAAAAAGATTCGACCCGCATCGACCCGCATTCGCCGCAAATTGGGAAATTTGTAATTCGATTTTCAGGAAAAATTAACCCTAATTTCACCCAAAATTGCCGAAATCTCCATTATTGTACCGTATTTTCTCTCAATATTGTTGAAATGTACCATTTATACCTTGCTAGCTTGATGGAGAGGTGTAAATGGATAACACAGACATCAAATAATTGCAAAGTGGGTCGAAACTTGACTTTTTTGGGACAGAAAGAAAAAGTCAGTATTTCTGTTTGTAAAAGATTCGTTGGAGTTATTTATCAATTACAGTTACCCTTTGGAAGCTATAGAGTTAATATTTTAAATATTTTCTCAATTTTTTTCTCTCTTTTTTTTTTTTTTTTTTTTTTTTTTTTTTTTTTTGTAAATTTGAAAACCTCCGGTAAATTTTATGTTCAGACCCTCTGTAGATATGGTATTGAATTGGTATCCAATTTTGGATCGAAAAAGACAAATAAAAGGTTAGATATGGTGCGCGTTGCGTGGGTGGCCGCCTTAAATGAGGGCCGTCTCGGAGAAATTTTGAGAGCTGAGGGAAGGAGACATATCTTTAGGGTAAGGGGTGATGGAGGGGCAGGGAGCGAAGGGAGGGAGGGGGTTAAGCAGGGGTATCGGAAAATCTTCGGGCACGTCTTTACGGTGTAGTAAATGATGAATTCCATTAATAGGTAAAATCAGCTCGATGTGAAAGTGCCAAACACAGTATGTGTAATTGCAACCAGCCCCCCCCCCCCCAATCTCCAGAATTTCCTCATTAGTGCCAAAACGTCTTATTTAGTCGCAAAACTTCATCATAAAGTCAAAGAACCACTTTGGGTATCGTTTCATATCCACAAATAATTTTGAGCATGAATTCGGGTCGAATACCTCATAGTGCGGCGGTTAAATCAGCGGGTGGAACATAAGGAAAAATGTGATGTCACGAAAACCCCCCTTATGACCCCTCTATAGCTTCAGCTTGATGAATAAAGTCAATCGCCTTCAAGGGTTTTCATATCTTTTGCATCTGAGGATCTTTCACTCATGCATGTCAACTCATGACTCTAGAACAAGGGGGAAAAGGTGATATCACCAAAACCCCCCTTATGACCCCTCTATCGCTTCAGCTTGGCAAATGGAGTCGATCGCCCTCCAGGGTTTTCATATCTTTTGCATCTGAGGCTTTATAGAGCCTTTATCCTAAAAGTATGTGCCTATAAGAAACTGTGAGTGGGACAAGGACAAAACATAGGACTTTCTTTGATATATTACTGCGTGATTGTAAATTAAATGCGTGATGTTTCAAAAATGTTGTTGTAGCGTGATTACATTACAAGGTAAGTACACATACGTGGAATCCAATGATGTAAAAAAAACTTAAAAAGCTTGTTGTTTCCTATAGCACGAATTTGCATGTGAAAATTTGGATCCTGTTTCTTATGGAAAAATAAACGAAAGAAAGTGAGATGGAGCATTTGTTTGGATCCAATTTTTTTCGTGAGAGAGAGAGAGAGAGAAAGAGAGAGAGTGAGGGAGAGAGAGAGTGAGGGAGAGAGAGAGTGAGGGAGAGAGAGAGTGAGGGAGAGAGAGAGTGAGGGAGAGAGAGAGTGAGGGAGAGAGAGAGTGAGGGAGAGAGAGAGTGAGGGAAAGAGAGAGAGAGAGATGGAGAGAGAGAGAAAGAGAGAGGGGGGGTACACTAAACAGGTCTATGAGAGAAGGTCAAGCAGACACAGATTAAAGGAGAGTAGGGCAGCGATTACGGTGAAATTGTGTGTGGGACTGCAATAGTGTATAAAAAGGTAAAATAAAAATTCTGACAGTATTAACGTGTAGACCACTATCTTACGTTTCTCCGCCGCTTTGATCCGCCATCTTTTCTACCTTGAACTTAAAGTTTTTGTTTAGCGAAAATCCAATAAAAATAAATACTGATAAAAATTTCTGTGTCCAGATAACCACTCCAAAACAGACCGAAACACTTTCACCTACATTTCAAATATCAGACTGGCCCTGAATACATATAGATATATAGGGCCAGGGCTGCCATAAAGTGCAAAGTTATACGCAGAATCCCATCTAACCAAACGTAAAATTTTTGAATTTCCCGCTAAATTCGGCAGCACTGTCAGCGGGTTCACCGTAGATCACCGATAAGAACTAACCGCATTAAATTTTCACTATTAATTATATATATTAGAATAAAAATCCTATGAAGCCAGTACAAGATTGAATTTTGTTTTGGTGTGTTCAAAAAAAAAAAAATTGTTCTCGTGCTTTACAATGAATTTCCTGTGCAAATGCTTTCTCTTCTTTGTTGCTATTTCCATCGCAGCGTTGGTGAGTTTCTTTGAGCCAATGGTTCTGTTGCGTACTTTTGCTATATCAATATGACACATTGTTTCTAACGTAAAATTCTGCGAAAATAACTTTGTGCACACTAAAAACTTTAAAAATCCACTCATTAACTCAGAAAATACCTTCCATTTCAAACAACCCGCGCTACACTAGACACTATATCACCGAATTATAACTACATATGGAACCATCTCGTTTATGTAAACATGAACAGAACTTACAAACATTGGAATGTTTCGTTTAGATGCATACATTTCTTATATTATTTTGTAATCTTTGATAAACCGAAAAGACCATACAGCAAATGCAGCCAATAGTTCATGTATTTAGAACGGAATTCCATCATTTTGTAGTTACGATGTTGTTTACTTATGCACGGTGGTTCCGTCTATGTAGTAGTATACCGGTGCAAATAGTGTCTAGTGTAGCGCGGGCTGTTTGAAATTGAAGTGATTTCCTGAGTTAACGAGTGAATTTTTAACGTTTTTAATGTGCGCATCGTTATTTTCGCCGAATTTTACATAAGAATCAAGGCTCCATATTGTTGTAGCAAACGTATGCAACAGACCCATTTTATTTAGTAACGAATGGTCACCGGTCAGTTCTTTCGTGACCAGAGTTTCGAAACCACGGTACTTTCGGGGGCCGTTCACAGACAAGGCGATTTAAAATTTAAATCTTCCCTCCGGTCATCTACTCATCCGTTCACTTTTCACGTAACCCACCTCGGGAGACAGGTATCGAAAATCACAACCAAGCGGTTCCCGGTCACTTCTTGTTACGGTACCGTACGTACACTGAAAAGAATCAATTGTTAAAGTAACAATTCAAAATTTGCTGATTTAAAAAAAATTGAAAGTTGCTAAATCAACCAGGGTTTTCTGTTACGTTAACAATTTATTCGTTGAGTTAACAAAAATAGTTAAATCAACCAAATATGTTGTGTCGTATGTTGGTGTTCTTTTAACAAAATAGACATTGTCAATATTAATTAGATTAGGTGACTAGTATATATACTTGATTTCCTGAGTTCCTGACTCAGGAAATGAGGTATATATATAATTCACCTCATCGAATCTAGTGCAACCTGATCATTGAATTTACTCATTTATTGTCAATTTAGCAATTTTAAATAGATAATTAAAAAAATACAGAACTTTACCCAATTAGTTGATCTAACAATTCAGCTTGTTATATCAACAAGATAAATTGCTGATTTTACTTACTAATTTGTTCCTTATTCCTGCATAACAATTGTTATTTTTACTATTTGATTTGCTGGTTGGGCAAAGTTGTTGTCAAAATAAACAAAATGAATTGCTGATTTAGCATTTGAGTAGTTAGTTTAACAAAATTATAGGTAAATTCAGCAAATCATTTTGTTCTGTACTTTTTTAACGATTTATTTTTTTCAGTGTACTCATTCGGTCACTTTTCACGTAACCTACCTCGGGAGACAGGTCTCGAAAATCATAATCAAGCGGTTCCCGATCACTTTTTGTTACGGTAACGTAAGTACGTACAATCGGGGGAAAAAATAATGACAGACGTCTCCTTGAGTATAGGCCACCCGCAATACTTATCTCAATGAATTTATGCATTACAGGTGGCATACCTCAAGGAGTTGTCTGACATTTTTTTTGTCCCTGACTGTACATGTACGGTACCGTACATGACCGTACGTTGCTTGGCTCCGCCCACTTTTAAGTGACCGAAGTAATAACATTTCGGTCACCAACTGATTTTCGAAACCTGGTCACTGAAAACGTAGCCTGAGTACTGAATAAAATTTGCTTTTTATAGCATCGATAAGTGTATTAGATAAATTGGTGGGATCAATAGACTCATTTAGTGATGACGCCATTGCGTGCGATATATTGTTTCGTGACGCGTCACTAAATGAATCCATGACGGCATAATTGTGGCCAGTTTGTTGTCAGTGGCGTAGCGTGCAATTGGTCAGCGGGCTGATCATTTACTTCATCGCTAAGACTGTGTATGAGTAATTCTATTGGTCGAAATCTGTAAAACTTAGCCGCTGCTATGGTAACTATCGTTACAGTTCCCGTTTTTTAAAGGTTATTCATTATTTTAAAGGTTATTACAGTTCCCGTTTTTTTAAAGGTTATTCATGAGTAACCTTTAAAAATCGGGAACTGTAACAATGGTTACCATAGCAACGGCTAAGTTTTACAGATTTCGACCAATAGAATCACTCATACACAGTCTTAACGATCGGTTCAACGATGAAGTAAATAATCGGCCCGCAGATTTGTATTTTCTCCATTTACACCAACAAGCTATAGCGATAGTGAGGATTTGTGAGAGGTTATGTTGAGGCAGAACCGAGGTAGCCATGATGGAAATCTTTTATGGATGTTTTTCACACAGGCTTGCTTTGATTGCCTCATTTTTTTAAAACCTTTACATTAAAAAAAAAAAAAAAAAAAAAAAAAAAAAAAAAAAAAAAAAAAAATGTGACCAATACATTTCAAATTGGTTATACACGAAATTGCAAGTGTTTTAGACACAGCTATCTGGACACAGAAATCGATATAACTGTTTCTATACTGGAAGGATTTGCACGATGAAGGAACTGACACAACAGAAATATGCAACATTTTCTCACCTTCACCTGTATAGTTGTATTATTTTTTTTTTTTTTTTTTTTATTTTATTTATTTGGTACAGTTTAGCCTTAGAAAAGGCTTGGTACAAGTCATTCCAGAAATAAAGTAAATATTACGCAATACAACAAAAACAAAGAGTTAACATGATCACAGTAAATAGATTAATTAAAGATAACATATATTGCAAGTTTTAAGATTCAAAATATTCCTTGACGTGGTAAAATGCATGTTCGATGAAAAACTGCTTGAGATTTTCCAAGAAGACTCTGTTTCCTGAGTCTAATAATACTATTTTTAGGCCTTCAGGGAGTTTGTTAAAGAATTTAATGCCTGTTTCTCTTATGTTATTAGAATTCTGTGTCTAGATAGCCACTCTAAAACACTTGCACTTTCGTTAAAATACATTTTTCATTGAATTAGTTACAATTTTCAATTTAAGGTTAACAAATATGAGGCAAACAAACCTGATTTAGATCACCCATGCTGTCACACTTTGAGATAGGACTAATAACATGCATCAGTCCACGGGCGCCCACAGCGTCCCCCCCCCCCCGATTCAATTCATTTCAATTCAAAACAGTCAAAATTTTACGATAAAAAATGAAAGGAATAAAAGGAAATTATAAGTTAATCAAAGGAGTATCCTTAACTATCCCTCCTCAACTATCCTTATTATCTGTTGTCTATTTATTCAGAACATCAAACACGTCAAACTTATTATTATTATTATTATTTGATACACCTACAATGACTTAAACATTGTATGTATACTGTATAGGTACGATCTGAATGAAAAAAAGTGTTCTATCTTTTTTCTCGGGGGGGGGGGGGGAGGGTCACCATAGACCTTCCATTGGAGTTCAAAGAGCCCCCTCCCCTGGAAAGTCTGCGGGCGCCCATGTATCAACCTCTCTACCGCAAATAGCTCGTTGGTTTAGACCCATTAAAAGTATCGAACTATTTGGGTGTGCGCGGTGAGCACCCTCGAATTCGACCTTTTACGCGGATTTAAATAGACAAAATATAATGTCGCCGAATTGCACGCTACACTCCTGGTTGTTGTTTGTCTCTCTTTGTCCATTCGAAAGTATGTGATTCAGGAAACGATTTCAGCAATGAGAGCTAGTGAACCAACGCAAAAAAAAAAAAAAAAAAAAAAAAAATGTAAGGAATGCCCTAGTTCACTTTCTCACATCAAATTAATCTAGGGAAGACCCCCCGATCCCCCTTCCCCATAATATTCTGGGGGAGACCCAGAGAAACCCTTTCAATATTCTGGAGGAGACACTCAGATCCCTCTTTCATATTCTGGGGAGACCCCCAGACCCTCTTTTGATATTTTTATCCAAATCCAAAGATACATATTTGAAATATTTAAATGTTTCCTTTTTTTGACCCATTTTCCTATTGATTTCCATGGAAACCATTTTTCATCCATAACTAACCGAAAGTAAAAAAAAAGTTTTAAAGTTTTGAAGTTTAAAAAGTTTAAAGTTATGTTTAATAACTTATTAATTTAAAGTTTCAAAAAAACAAAAAAAAAATCCCTCTGGGGAATGTTAAAAGCAACATCACTGCAAAATTTGGATTCACATAGATCAATAGCTAAAAAGTTATGCTGAGTTTCACGGTTTATGGCTACAGACAGACAGACGGACAGACAGACGCCACAGAAAGTTTGTGCATTTACAACTCCAAGCCACATATGGTTAAATAATATTGAAACTTAATGGATGAATATTGTTTAGGATAGTATTAGGCATGATAAGAGCCAATTATTTTGTAGTCATCATGATTGACTTAGATGTAGAGGGCCAAGTGTCGAAACAAAATACTTCGCAATACTTTCTCAACTTTTCTAACTTTGTTGGCAATGAGAAAGTAAAAACAATTGTCTTCCCCCAACGGGATCCCTATTTCAAAATATCTGATTCATACCCCCTGACCCCCTACTCCACTCTCAGACATTAGAGGGGCACCCTAAACAGCTGTAGAAGAGTAGCCAACATCGACATGGTGAAGCAAACCTTGCGAAAATTTACATTGTTTTACAGCAAAAGTTAGCAAGAGCCCCATTTTTCAGTGGCGGCTCGTGCTATTTGGCAACACTGTATTTGCTCCATTTGAGCCTACGTTTAACAATCGATTGCTGGTGAAGCGCTCCTTCACTTTCGAATCGATTGTTTTACATACAATCAAATGGAGGGATGACATTGTTGCCAAATTGCACGAGCCGCCTCTGCCATTTTTGTCCATAAAACGGCATGGAGGTCGCAAAATCTCCTTGAAGTCATAAAGTTCCAAAAAATCAAAACAGTGGCGTAGCGTGCAATTTGACAACATTGTATAGTTTCCATTTAAACCCACGTAAAATGCCGAATGCGAAGGTATTCACCGAACACCCAACAGTTCGATCTTTTTCATGGGTTTAAATGGACTCAATACAATGTTGCCAAACTGCACGCTACGCCACTGAATCAAAAAAGAGAAGTTTAAAGGTTAGAGTCCTTTTTCGAGTCATAGACCGTTTTAGTAGAGCGATACATCGTATCGATTGCCGTCTGAGGACCTCATAGGTTCCAAAAAAAACATGTTCCCCATAAGCGCATTTTTGAACGGAAATTTAGGCTATTACTTAAATCAAACAATTAATGCGACCTTCTTGCGATTATGAATTTACTGTACATTTTTTTTTTTTTTTTTTTTAAATATTTTTATTTTTTAGATATTGTTGGGTAACTTTATCAGGTTGCATTTTTATACAGTTGGTTTGGGTACTCACTTTGTTTTAATAAATCGATCCTGATTTTTTTTTTATCGTAGAATTAAAAAACTATGATCATTTCGAATCTGCTACGGATTCATCTTCAAGTTATTCGTGTAAGTATCGCGACCGCGACTTGTCAAGAATAAAATAGAATATTACGAAAGTTAAAGGAAACACACATAAACAATAGACTGATAACACGTTACGAGAACTGATCGCCCGGCGGACTGCTCTCCGCGTATGTTCTTCCGTGCATTAGTGACGGTGGAAAAAACAAGGTTACGCACCTCACTCTCCAATTGTGAGTCAATTGGTGTGCCTGATGCTTTTCTTCTATCCATTTCTAATTGTTCCAAAACATTCATTTTTCGGAGGATCATAGCCTTGTTATCACCAAAGCTGATAAAAGTAATGCCATTGTAATTTTATACCCAGATAGTTACTCACACAAAGTTCATGACTTTATAAATAAAAGCAGCCGGAAAGTGCTAAATAAAAGCCCTACGAAGGAAATAAACCAAAATATCAGGAAGCTACTAAGCCGCACGACATTCTTAGAAAACCACAAAAGTCTAATTGAAATGAATCCCAAACCCCAACGGAGAAAAATGTCTGATTAAAATTACGGAACGTATTGAGAATTTGGGATAAAAAGATATTCCTTTTAAAATAATAAGAATTCTTATTGATTCAACGAGAATTATCATTGGTCCGATTGAACGTTCTGATAATTCAGAAGAATCACAAGAAAGAATCGTAGGATCAATAAGAATTGTTATTATTTTAAAAGGAATTTCTTTTACCCCGATATTAATAATACGTTCCGTAATTTCAACCAGAAATTTTTCTCCGTGCTTAAATAAAAAAGCTTATGACAAAGAACTTCAGACAATCATACAGATTGCCATTAATAAAAGAACAAAACAAAAAGGCAACAATCATGCAAATAATTAGAAGAAAGTTAAACAAGGAAACAGCCGCGCTACTTTAATATGACTTAAATAAGCATTTTCATTTTTTTCATTTTCATCAACGATGTAAAATTCATAATCGCACAAAGGTCGCATTCATTCCTTGATTTAATAGTTATAATTTTCGTTCAAAAGTTCTCGAGACTGTTTTAGTAGAGCGATATATCGTATCGATTGCCGTTCGAGGGCCTCTGGTTCCAAACAAACTCTGATTCAATGCATTTTCCCCTTAAGTGGATTTTTGAACGGAAATTTAGACTATTAAATCAAACAATTAATGCGAACTTTTTGCGATTATAAATTCTACGTCCTCTAAAATGCTTAATTTTGCATGGTTCCTTTCGTAAAACTGCCAAAATAGCCAAAACCAACAAGATATTACAGCTTAAACGATGCATTTGGAGGTTGGAATCACCCAAATGTTATTGTTGTTGCCGTGAAATTGGCGGGATTTCGGGAGATTCTAACCTACAAATGCGACATTTAAACTGTAATATCTTATTGATTTCAGCAGTTTTAGTCAAGGAAACAGGCATAATTAAGCATTTTCGAGGACTTAGAATTCATAATCGCAAAAAGGTCGCATTAATTGTTTGGTTTAATACCCTAAATTTCCGTTCAAAAGTTCGCTTATGGGGAAATTACATTGAACCAGAGTTTGTTTGGAACCAGAGACCCTTGGACGGCAATCGATACGATACATCGCTCTACTAAAATAGTCTATTGCACCAGAGCTTGTTTGAATAAACAGTCTATTGAATCGACTTATTTGGGTTTGCGTTTTTTGTGTTTTTACAGGCTGTGGAGGTAAACGCAAGGCCAGATCAGGTAAAATGGGACATGGACCTCAAGGAAGATAAGATGCAAATGGAAGTAAGGATGTTCGATCCTAAAGACCAAACGCCTGCGCCTGCTCTCGATTCTAAGAAATCGGTAAGATTTTCCAGTGTTGACTGATTTTACAATGCTTCAAACATTGCTTCTCCCAGTAGCGTACCCATAGGCATTTGTCACTCTCTCTCTTTTCCCATTTGAACACGTGTGTTAGAGAAGGACAGAAACAGGGGCTCGAACGTGACTTCAGCCCCTATCTCTTTCCTTTTCTAGTACATTCACTCAAACGGGAAAAGAGCGAGAGAGACTGATGGGTCTGCTGCGTACTTTTGCTACATCAATATGACACATTGTTTCTAACGTAAAATTCGGCAAAAATAACGATGCGCACATTAAAAACTTTAAAAATCCACTCATTAACTCAGAAAATACCTTCCATTTCAAACAACCCGCGCTACACTAGACAATATATCACCGACTTGTAACTACATAGATGCAACCATCTTGTTTATGTAAACATGAACAGAACTTACAAACATTGGAATCTTTCGTTTTGATGCGTACATTTCTTATATTATTTTGTAATCTTTGAGAAACCGAAAAGACCAAACAGCAAATGCAGCCAATATGGTTTATGTATTTAGAACGGAATTCCATCATTTTGTAGTTACGATGTTGTTCTGCACTTATGCACGGTGGTTCCGTCTATGTAGTAGTATACCGGTGCAAATAGTGTCTAGTGTAGCGCGGGTTGTTTGAAATTGGAGTGATTTCCTGAGTTAATGAGTGGATTTTAAACGTTTTTAATGTGCGCATCGTTATTTTCGCCGAATTTTACATAAGAATCAAGGCTCCATATTAATGTAGCAAAAGTATGCAACAGACCCATTCCTGCGAACGTCATTGCCTCTCTCTGTACTTTGATATTGAATCACGGTTTCGTCTCGTCTGAAGAAGAAGAAGAAGAAGAAGAAGAAGAAAAACGTATGAGGGTCGTATCTTTGGACAGGGGACCCACCCCCCTCCTCCTGGTGTACGATATATGATGGATCTAGATGTTCTCGTCATCATACCAACAAAATAGACCTGTTTAGTGATGACGTCCCGATCAAAATTGGTTCCAAACAAATGCTCTATCGCGCTCACTCTCGTGGATTTACCCATAAGAAATCAGATCCAAATTTTCGAATGCAAATTCATGCTAGTTAACCACCAGTTTTCTCAAATTTTATTGCAATATTAGATTCCACGTATCTTAAAGTATCTTTTCACTCCTAACATAATTCCTAAAAGATCACAAGCGAATTTACAATCACAGTTATACCGAAAGATGTTCTATGTTTTGTCCTTGTCTTACTCACGGTCTCTTACGGGAGTATCACCGTCATGACACTCAATCATCCTAACCTCTCTTCGTATCGAAGCTTGTTCGAGGTATATGACACATGGTGACACATGCCGATGAGCCTATATCCTAGAATTGTGTGCCCATAAGAAACTGTGAGTGTGACAAGGACAAAACAAAGGACTTTCTTCGATTTAACTGTGATTGTACATTAATGCACGATGTTTCAACAATTTTGTTGTAGCGTGCTCATATTTTAAGGCACATGGAATCCAATGGTGTAATAAAATCTGAGAGAACTTGTTGTTTACAAGCACTTTGTATTTGAAAATTTGGATCGTTTTTCTTATGCACGGAAAAAAATCAGTGGTAAAATTAACCATAACATAGTTGATTTTGGCACCTCCTACAAAGTATGGTAAATTTCACCTGATGTTTGGTATGATGAAGCACACTACTAGTTTAATATAACGCGCAGATGGATGCGTTGACCAAAAGTGTACCTCATCATGCCAAACATCAGGTGAAATTTACCATACTTTGTAGGAGGTGCCAAAATCAACTATGCTATGGTTAATTTTACCACTGATTTTTTTTCCCTGTGGGAAAACCCACGAGAGCGAGTGAGATGGAGCATTTGTTTGGAACCAATTTTTTTCGTGACGTCACACTAAACAGGTCTATTGCGAAATGAGCCCATTTTTTAGATCCCTTCGAAACGAGTGAGAACCAATCACGAATGAAAGATCTACATTCGAAAAATATACCCCACCCTCGCCGAAAGATGAGCAAAGAAAACCCATCTTGATCTTCAGACAGTTGGAATGTGTGATATGAGAGTCAAAGCAAAGGAAAATTCCCCAGTAATTATAATCTGTCATTTTTTCATGTGAACCCAATTTTTCTCACTTAATTTTTAACGGATTACTTAATCAATCAACGGTTTCATTAATGCGATCTTAAATGGTGGAGCTACGCAGGTAAACAGTTGCCATGGGGGATTCCCGTCGATCGTCACTCTTCCTACAAATACACACAGATGAAAGCCTCAAATTAGATTGGAATCTCCTATGGTACCTGGGCATAGCTCCACCACTTCGCCTTAAAGTTTATGGTCATTTTGTGAGTGTGCTTGAGTAAATTTTGTCATTGTGATCATTGTAATTTTCGCTGGATTTTACTCCAAAATGAACTATTTAATTTATAGCAAGAGCCTAATTTTTGTCCATAAAACGTAAAAATAGGCATCAAAGTTGGAAATCACCGTGAACGCCATGCAGTTTCAAAAAATTTACAAAAAAAGTGAAAAATTCTTAGTTAAAGTCATTTCCCTGAAAAAAAAATAATAAAATAATCAGCTAAAGTGACATTTTTTTTTTTTTTTTTTTTTTTTTTTTTTTTTTTTTTTTTTTTTTTTTTTAAAATTTTCCCCCGAAAAGAATCCCTGCTCGGAGGGAGCAGTTTATTCACATATTTTACAAATACAACAGAAAATAACAAAGCTCTTACTGGGCAAACCCCTTACTGCCCTAAACTAATTTACATTAAATAAAATCATATAAAATAAAATAAATAAGTATGGGTAAGGAATTAAGGGGGGGGGAGAGAATCATAAAATAAATAAATTATATATGTTACAGGACAAACCCGATTTTAGGCCAAACTAGTTTGTCCTAGGCCGAACTAGTTTGGCCTGAGCGGAACAGGCAAAACTAGTTTTGCCTAGGAAAAACTAGTTCGGCCTAAAATTCTCTAGGCCAAGCCGGTTGGGCCTAGGACAAACTAGTTTGGCCTAAAATTCACCAGGCCAAACCTGTTCGGCCTAGGCCAAACTAGTTTGGCCTAAAATTCTCCAGGCCAAACTAAATCTCCTTAAAAAAAACAGTTCGGCCTAGGCCAAACTAGTTTGGCCTAAAATCGGGTTTGTCCTGTAACATATATATAAATAAAAGATTGATAAAAAAAAAAAAAAAAAAAAAAACTAATAATTAATTGCAGGGAGGGGGGATGGGCTGAAGAAGGGACAAGCCATCATCATGATGCTCAACTGATGCCATGATGATGTCAGGTTTCAAATGTCACTTCAGCTGATTATTTCTACCAGGGGTTTTAAGTCAATGAGTCTATTTATTAGTGTTTGTGTTTTTCTGTGTTTTTAAAGGCAGTAAAGGCAAAGGCCTGGGGGATCACGGAAGATCCGTATCAAATGGAGATAAAGATGTGCAAGCTAGGAGCCCGCAGAGTAAATGGAAAATGTCCAGACGACGACGACGACTAGAGCGAAGAAGAAAGCCGATAAGATTTGGCAACGTTCTTTCTTCCCACTTAAACACATTAGAAAGGTCGAAGTGCCTGGTCATCGCCGATGACTGAAGCGTTCGACCTTTTCGGTGAATTTAAACGGAGAAAAAACATGGCTGCCAAATTTCACAAAAAAAGACAAAAAAAACTAATAATTAATCTCGGGGGGGGGGGATGGGTCAGGTTTCAAACCTGTAAAGATGACGTCATGCTGATGTCATACTGATGCCATGTTGATGTCAGGTTTCAAATGTCACTTCAGCTGATTATTTCTACCAGGGGTTTTAAGTTATTGAGTCAATTTATTAGTGTTTGTGTTTTTGTTTTGTTTTTAAAGGCAAGGGTAAAACCCTTCGATAGTCAAATGGGAGTAAGGATGTGCAAGCCAGGAACCCCCAGACTAAATGGAAAATGTCAAGAATACTAGAGCGAAGAAGAGAGTCAATATTGGACTCGAAGAAAAGGCTTTATCAGTGGCGTCGCGTGCAATCTGGCAACACTGCATTCTACTCATTTAAACTCATGTAAAAGGTCGAATTCAGGGGGTGCTCAGTGCACACGGTGAATTTGATATATTGAATGCTTTTAAATGGAGGATGCACATTGTTGCCAGATGGCACGCGACGCCACCGGCCACTGGGCTTTATAATCAGGCCAGATGAGCTGCTCCCAACGATCACTGTTTTGGAGGAGCTAAAAATGTCTCGAGAAAATTAAGGAAACGCACGTCTAAACTAACAATGTATACATTTTTTCATGAAGCCATTTAACGTGCAATTTCTGACGGAGCAGCTGCAAGGGTCTTGACATTTTGTTTTTGTTTTTTATTTTTCATTTTCTGACACGACTGATGTGCTGAGAACAAAAGTGCTTTCAGTGTTTCCCTTCAAAAAAAAAAAAAAAAAAAAAAAAATATGTGTCCCACGGCTCCTGCAATGTGGCAACAGTGTAATCCCTCCATTTAAACCTATGTTAAACAATCGATCTTCAGGAGGTGCAATGCACCCCCAAGATATCGATACTTTTGCATAGGTTCAAATGGTAAAAAAGCATGGTTGCCGAATCGCACGAGCCGCCACTGGTGTCCCAGTTTCGGGGATACAATCGAATGAAGTTGCAAAAAATTGTGTGTATGATGTGACGTAACAAACACAGATTTTCCATTTAAAACAATGTATTTAGGGAAAAAAGGCGCGCATCTGCGGTACTATGAAACACTTAGCAATCCTTGTTTTCAGCTCGCTAAGAGTACCTACACACTCAGTAGGCAGGTTTGTGTTGAAATTACCTTTAAAATTGTAAAAATCCCCTTCAATTTCTCAAGCGGCAACCATCCCAACTTCTGAGTGGGCCTTATTTTTATAGTCAGTCACCTTGTACATTGTTTCTGCTGTATTATACCACCTTTCTATTGATTTATATTTAATGCATTTCTCTTTACCGTTACTGATCAACCTAACCTAACCCTACCCCAACCTTGGCTTGTTCTATTTGGCAACCATATTTTTAGCCATTCGAACCTATGCAAAAGTATCGATTGCTTAGGAATTCAGTGAATCCCCTGAATATCGATTATTTTACGTTGGTTTAAATGGAGAGAATCCGGTGTTGCCAAATTGCATTTACCATCATAGTATATATGTCGCAGGCTAAAGGTCAAAGCCGGCATTTAGGTAAAAGCCCAGGCAAATGGCAAAATTTAATCGAAAACCCTGTTTGGCTATTTGCCTAGGCATTTGACGAAATGTCTAGGGGTTTACGCAAATGCCTAGGCATTTGAGTAAATGCCGAAAGCCTGTTAGGCAAAAAGGCAAATAGGGGTTTTTTTCAGGCAAATAGTCAAACTTTTAAAAAAGCAGTTAATGTTCAATACATAGTTCAAGAAGCCACAACCGAAAAATTTGAAAGAAAAAAAAAAGCTTTGTACCTTGAAAAATAAGAAGGCAGCAGTGTTGCTCATTCGAACACGAGATGGGTTGGTGAGACTTGCTGGAATATTTTCTCTGATGTTTGAAGCAAGGACTTCGTTTGGTTGCACATTGATTTTACTGGACTGGAAATTGCACTTGATGAAGCCTTGACCTTCAAATAGCGAAACGGCACCCACTGCTTAGCGGATCAACATTAACTTATCTCTCGGAATCTGTGATATTTCAAATTTTATCGGTTCTGGCTGTGTTAATTCTTCCCGCGAACACCAATTTTTAATGACTCCTGCGAGTGTGCCAATTTGATAAACGTTATTGCGAACTTCAAGACGACATTAATGATAACAACATGTCGGCCCTCGGCTAGTATCGAGATAAGAACACCAATGGCACCAGAGACAACATAGACCAGGCACTACCTATCTCACCCAAAGTGGCAACTTTTTTTTCGGGATCACAACAAGAAACGTCCAATGGGTCCTATGTGGAATCTTGAGCAAAGATGTTGATGTCAGTAGACACACAGAACGGAGCATCCGACGACAAAAATGAGACAATAATGACAAACATGTGAGGTACAAAAGACAATAATGATAACAACGATATTCCAATGAAACTGACTGTGTGTATAGGTACTAGCAACCACATTAATGATAACAACGATATTCCAATGAAACGGACTGTGCTATAGGTATTGAAGACATTAATTACAACAACGATGTACCAATGAAACTGACTGTAGGTATAAGGTACAAACGACATTAAGGATAACAACTATATTCCAATAAAAGTGACTGTGTTTTTCGGTATAAACTACATTAATGATAACAACGATGTACAAATGAAACTGACTGTGTGTATAGATACCAACGAAAGCAATGAAAACAACGATATTCCAATGAAACGGACTGAGTTATAAAGGTATTGAAGACATTAATGATAACAACGATGTACCACTGAACACAAAATCGCACACACACATACTAATGCATCGTCGCGTTCAGCTTAGATTCACTAAATAGACTTACTTTACTATTTGCCTAATCAGCCTTCGGCATTTGGTCAAAACTTCAGGCATTTGAGAAAGTGCCTAGGCGTTTGCTCAAATGCCTAGGCAAACTACAAATTTCAACGATTTTTATAGCTTCTTTTCTATTTGCCTAGGCATTTGCCCAAATGCCGGATTTGACCTTTAGCCTGCGACATATACTTTGATTTACTGCGGCTTGCAACAGAGAAAAAAGAAAAAGAAAAAAAGAAAAAAAAAGAAAAAAATCAGACCCTTACAGTCTCCTTTCGATGTGTTCATCACGTCCAAGAGAAGAATTTCTAGAAGCTACATTAAAATTTACGACCTTCTATACTTCAATCATACTTTAATTAGTGATAATTGTGATAGATTGCTACAATTATGTCTATGGAAGAAGAGTGGGAAAATGTAATAAAAAAAACCAGGTTTTCCAAAATTTCAACAAAAGTTTCATTTAATACGAACAATTTTGGAGAGAAAAGCTCTCGACTTAAATTAGTTTATGATCATCGCTTCTGCGGAATGAGGCTCTTGCGAACTTTTGCTTCACGGGATTGAAGAGTTGATTCTTGCATAAAAACCTGTAAAAATGACGATGAGAACACTGGAAAATCACAAAATTCACTCTCAGAATCGAGCTTAATGGCGGTTCGACGCAGGTATCATGGGAGATTCCTATCTAAATAAGGCATACCTCTGTGATTCCAAAGAGAAAGTGGCATATTAGATAGGAAACTCCCTTGATACCAACGTCGAACCGCCAATACGATTTTGCCATTTATGCAGTTATGTAGGTTTATTACTGAATTTTAGACTTTAATTCTCTGTGTGATTTTTGTGATTTCTGCTGGTTTTTACATCAGAATGGATTATACATTTTCTCACAGCAAAATCTTGCAAGAGCCCCATTGTTCTAATTATGTTTCCGGAAGAGGATTGGTAAAATTTAATAAAAATACCTACTCGGGTTTTGTAAAATTTCAACAAAAGTTTCATTTCAAACGAAACATTTTGGAGAGAAAAACTCTCGGCTTAAATTAGTTTATAATCATTGCTTCTGAAATTGGAATTCAACAATGAACGATGGCGCATGGGCGGAGCCAGCGATTTGGCAACCATGAATTTATCCCATTTGAATTAACGAATGAGAAACAATCGATTCTTAAGGGGGACATGGCCCTATTACTAATCGATTGTTTCTCATGCCTCCAAATGGGAATAATACACAGTTGCCAGATGGTAAAAAAAATTGCCAAAAATCAGAAGCTTTTCTCATCAATTCATCATTTGTAAATTTGTTGTTGCATGGAGACCACGCCCGAACGCCCGTGGCCTTTGTGTAGCAGATCTTTAGAGGCCACGGGCGTGGCCGTGGCCTCCACGCCCGTGACTCCTGTGCAACGTCACCATTTTTGGCAACTTTTATTCCATCGCCGACCATAGTCCGGAGGTTGCATAAAGTAACTTAAAAATACTATACTGTGGTAGCAAACAAGCAAACAACAAGAGCTGTGGCAGCTACAAGATGCTAACAAGCTAGAATCAGATTGCACATGCTTCCTCACTTTGGGATAGGACTTATAAACATGTATCCAGTAGCGAGGCGTGCGATTTGGCAACGTTCCTTTCCCCCCCCCCCATTTAAACACATTAGAAAGGTCGAAATGCCTGATCATCGCCGATGACTGAAGCGTTCGACTTTTTTGGTGAATTTAAATGGAGAAACTACATTCTTGCCAAATTTCACGCTTCGCCACTGCATGTATCAGCCTCTCTATTGCTATGCCTCGTTGCTTGCCTGTTACCAAATCAAAGAGTAAACGCTTATTCTCAATACAAGCAGAAGTTTCCACTACAGCATGGTTTGAAAGTATACAACTAACGAAAAACATAACCAATATAATTTCCAGAATCAGACTGGGGCACGGGGTCTTTCCCTCTCACCTGAAAAGGATCAACATAGCTGACACCGATAAATGCAGATGCGGCAAAACAGGAAATCTCGAACATATTGTTCTACAGTGCCACCTAAACAACAATGAAGAATTCTTCAAAAAATTAATATCACTCAAAATCCCCCTTCCAACCCAGACAAATTTGATTTCAAGAGAATATTCCCCAGAAGTCTACAAGGCCCAAGCCCACCACCTACATTCCAATAACATCAAAATATAGAAACAACTATTCTCTCAAAAAACAAGCAAGCAAAACAAAACGACTACAATACTTTCACTCTCTCTATCCTATGGGGAGTGAGAAAGTAAATAAAATGAATCGGCAGGATAAAACTAAAATAAGTAAACAAATAATAAAAGACAATATTTCAGATCCAAGCATCCCTGCTCCAGCATAAACCAGTGCAACTGTAAACAGTGCCAGCAAACAACATAACCAAAAAGTGCTATTAATAAAACGACCTCCATTATTTAAAGTCCAGGACATTATATTAGCTAACATAGTGCAAACTAATAGAAATTAATATATATCATAAAGAACAAGTTAATGGCTGTCAACCAGGCCACGCATCAAGCGAAAAAGTGGAAAAAAGAAAAAAAAAAGAAAAAAAAAAACAAGAGTCGCAATAAATTGCATTAGCTAACGTGGTCAACGCTGATAAGAGTCGGCTTCTGATTGGCTTGAAATGGAGGGAAATGCGTGGGTCCAAACTTTCTTTGCCCTTATGCAAATTAAAACGGGGTTTGCGTTCCGGGCCGTTTATCTCGAAACCTGTGAAAAATTGACGCGTCGCAATGGGACTGTTGCACACTTTTGCTGTAAGCAATTTAATAGTCAATTTTGGTGTGAAAATCTCCAAAAATAACGATGGCAGCACTAAAAACTTCCGAAATCCACTCCTAATCTCGATAAACGCTTTTATTTGCGCGAGCGTAATGGTGGCTGAGGTTAGTAACAATGGGAGCTTTCCATCTAACAAATACTGTAACTCCATCAAGAAGTGACCAATAAGAGACGACTTTTATTTGACACCGGTGTCACTAGGTGTTGCGGTACCATTCATCGGATGTGGATCATCACTCTGATGACTAATTACTCTGTGAATCATCCTTGTCAGCATAGAAAGAGTGACGAAATTAAGATAGGATTCTCCCATTGTTACTGCCCTCGGCCACCATTACGCCCTCGCAAATACATATAAAAGCGTTTAATGAGTTTAAGAGTGGATTTCGGAAGTTTTTAGTGCTGCCATTGTTATTTCTCGAGGTTTTTACACGAGAATCGACTGTTAAATCGCTTAAAGCAAAAGTGTGCAACAGCCACATTACCAGAATAGAGCAGTTGCAAAGGTCTGGAATGTTGTGTTTTTTATGCAGAAAATGTTCCAAAACATTCATTTTTCGGAGGATCATAGCCTTGTTATCACCAAAGCTGATAAAAGTAATGCCATTGTAATTTATACCCAGATAGTTACTCACACAAAGTTCATGACTTTATAAATAAAAGCAGCCGGAAAGTGCTAAATAAAAGCCCTACGAAGGAAATAAACCAAAATATCAGGAAGCTACTAAGCCGCACGACATTCTTAGAAAACCACAAAGTCTAATTGAAATGAATCCCAAACCCCAACGGAGAAAAATGTCTGATTAAAATTACGGAACGTATGAGAATTTGGGATAAAAAGATATTCCTTTTAAAATAATAAGAATTCTTATTGATTCACGAGAATTATCATTGGTCCGATTGAACGTTCTGATAATTCAGAAGAATCACAAGAAAGAATCGTAGGATCAATAAGAATTGTTATTATTTTAAAAGGAATTTCTTTTACCCCGATATTAATAATACGTTCCGTAATTTCAACCAGAATTTTTCTCCGTGCTTAAATAAAAAGCTTATGACAAAGAACTTCAGACAATCATACAGATTGCCATTAATAAAAGAACAAAACAAAAAGGCAACAATCATGCAATAATTAGAAGAAAGTTAAACAAGGAAAACAGCCCGCGCTACTTTAATATGACTTAAATAAGCATTTTCATTTTTTTCATTTTCATCAACGATGTAAATTCATAATCGCACAAAGGTCGCATTCATTCCTTGATTTAATAGTTATAATTTCGTTCAAAAGTTCTCGAGACTGTTTTAGTAGAGCGATATATCGTATCGATTGCCGTTCGAGGGCCTCTGGTTCCAAACAAACTCTGATTCAATGCATTTTTCCCCTTAAGTGGATTTTTGAACGGAAATTTAGACTATTAAATCAAACAATTAAATGCGAACTTTTTGCGATTATAAATTCTACGTCCTCTAAAATGCTTAATTTTGCATGGTTCCTTTCGTAAAACTGCCAAAATAGCCAAAAACAACAAGATATTACAGCTTAAACGATGCATTTGGAGGTTGGAATCACCCAAATGTTATTGTTGTTGCCGTGAAATTGGCGGGATTTCGGGAGATTCTAACCTACAAATGCGACATTTAAACTGTAATATCTTATTGATTTCAGCAGTTTTAGTCAAGGAAACAGGCATAATTAAGCATTTTCGAGGACTTAGAATTCATAATCGCAAAAAGGTCGCATTAATTGTTGGTTTAATACCTAAATTTCCGTTCAAAAGTTCGCTTATGGGGAAATTACATTGAACCAGAGTTTGTTTGGAACCAGAGACCCTTGGACGGCAATCGATACGATACATCGCTCTACTAAAATAGTCTATTGCACCAGAGCTTGTTTGAATAAACAGTCTATTGAATCGACTTATTTGGGTTTGCGTTTTTTTTGTGTTTTTACAGGCTGTGGAGGTAAACGCAAGGCAGATCAGGTAAAATGGGACATGGACCTCAAGGAAGATAAGATGCAAATGGAAGTAAGATGTTCGATCCTAAAGACCAAACGCCTGCGCCTGCTCTCGATTCTAAGAAATCGGTAAGATTTTCCAGTGTTGACTGATTTTACAATGCTTCAAACATTGCTTCTCCCAGTAGCGTACCCATAGGCATTTGTCACTCTCTCTTTTTCCCATTTGAACACGTGTGTTAGAGAAGGACAGAAACACAGGGCCTCGAACGTGACTTCAGCCCCTATCTCTTCCTTTTCTAGTACATTCACTCAAACGGGAAAAGAGCGAGAGAGACTGATGGGTCTGCTGCGTACTTTTGCTACATCAATATGACACATTGTTTCTAACGTAAAATTCGGCAAAAAAACGATGCGCACATTAAAAACTTTAAAAATCCACTCATTAACTCAGAAAATACCTTCCATTTCAAACAAACCGCGCTACAATAGACAATATATCACCGACTTGTAACTACATAGATGCAACCATCTTGTTTATGTAAACATGAACAGAACTTACAAACATTGGAATCTTTCGTTTTGATGCGTACATTTCTTATATTATTTTGTAATCTTTGAGAAACCGAAAAGACCAAACAGCAAATGCAGCCAATATGGTTATGTATTTAGAACGGAATTCCATCATTTTGTAGTTACGATGTTGTTCTGCACTTATGCACGGTGGTTCCGTCTATGTAGTAGTATACCGGTGCATAGGTCTAGTGTGTAGCGCGGGTTGTTTGAAATTGGAGTGATTTCCTGAGTTAATGAGTGGATTTTAAACGTTTTTAATGTGCGCATCGTTATTTTCGCCGAATTTTACATAAGAATCAAGGCTCCATATTAATGTAGCAAAAGTATGCAACAGACCCATTCCTGCGAACGTCATTGCCTCTCTCTGTACTTTGATATTGAATCACGGTTTCGTCTCGTCTGAAGAAGAAGAAGAAGAAGAAGAAGAAGAAAAACGTATGAGGGTCGTATCTTTGGACAGGGGACCCACCCCCCTCCTCCTGGTGTACGATATATGATGGATCTAGATGTTCTCGTCATCATACCAACAAAATAGACCTGTTTAGTGATGACGTCCCGATCAAAATTGGTTCCAAACAAATGCTCTATCGCGCTCACTCTCGTGGATTTACCCATAAGAAATCAGATCCAAATTTTCGAATGCAAATTCATGCTAGTTAACCACCAGTTTTCTCAAATTATTGCAATATTAGATTCCACGTATCTTAAAGTATCTTTTCACTCCTAACATAATTCCTAAAAGATCACAAGCGAATTACAATCACAGTTATACCGAAAGATGTTCTATGTTTTGTCCTTGTCTTACTCACGGTCTCTTACGGGAGTATCACCGTCATGACACTCAATCATCCTAACCTCTCTTCGTATCGAAGCTTGTTCGAGGTATTGACACATGGTGACACATGCCGATGAGCCTATATCCTAGAATTGTGTGCCCATAAGAAACTGTGAGTGTGACAAGGACAAAACAAAGGACTTCTTCGATTTAACTGTGATTGTACATTAATGCACGATGTTTCAACAATTTTGTTGTAGCGTGCTCATATTTTAAGGCACATGGAATCCAATGGTGTAATAAAATCTGAGAGAACTTGTGTTGTTTACAAGCACTTTGTATTTGAAAATTTGGATCGTTTTTCTTATGCACGGAAAAAAATCAGTGGTAAAATTAACCATAACATAGTTGATTTTGGCACCTCCTACAAAGTATGGTAAATTTCACCTGATGTTTGGTATGATGAAGCACACTACTAGTTTAATATAACGCGCAGATGGATGCGTTGACCAAAAGTGTACCTCATCATGCCAAACATCAGGTGAAATTTACCATACTTTGTAGGAGGTGCCAAAATCAACTATGCTATGGTTAATTTTACCACTGATTTTTTTCCGTGTGGGAAAACCCACGAGAGCGAGTGAGATGGAGCATTGTTTGGAACCAATTTTTTTCGTGACGTCACACTAAACAGGTCTATTGCGAAATGAGCCCATTTTTTAGATCCCTTCGAAACGAGTGAGAACCAATCACGAATGAAAGATCTACATTCGAAAAATATACCCCCCCTCGCCGAAAGATGAGCAAAGAAAACCCATCTTGATCTTCAGACAGTTGGAATGTGTGATATGAGAGTCAAAGCAAAGGAAAATTCCCCAGTAATTATAATCTGTCATTTTTTCATGTGAACCCAATTTTTCTCACTTAATTTTTAACGGATTACTTAATCAATCAACGGTTTCATTAATGCGATCTTAAATGGTGGAGCTACGCAGGTAAACAGTTGCCATGGGGGATTCCGTCGATCGTCACTCTTCCTACAAATACACACAGATGAAAGCCTCAAATTAGATTGGAATCCTATGGTACCTGGGCATAGCTCCACCACTTCGCCTTAAAGTTTATGGTCATTTTGTGAGTGTGCTTGAGTAAATTTTGTCATTGTGATCATTGTAATTTTCGCTGGATTTTACTCCAAAATGAACTATTTAATTTATAGCAAGAGCCTAATTTTGTCCATAAAACGTAAAAATAGGCATCAAAGTTGGAAATCACCGTGAACGCCATGCAGTTTCAAAAATTTACAAAAAAAGTGAAAAATTCTTAGTTAAAGTCATTTCCCTGAAAAAAAAATAATAAAATAATCAGCTAAAGTGACATTTTTTTTTTTTTTTTTTTTTTTTTTTTTTTTTTTTTTTTTTTTTTTTTTTAAATTTCCACCGAAAAGAATCCCTGCTCGGAGGGAGCAGTTTATTCACATATTTTACAAATACAACAGAAAATAACAAAGCTCTTACTGGGCAAACCCCTTACTGCCCTAAACTAATTTACATTAAATAAAATCATATAAAATAAAATAAATAAGTATGGGTAAGGAATTAAGGGGGGGGAGAGAATCATAAAATAAATAAATTATATAGTTACAGGACAAACCCGATTTTAGGCCAAACTAGTTTGTCCTAGGCCGAATAGTTTGGCCTGAGCGGAACAGGCAAAACTAGTTTTGCCTAGGAAAAACTAGTTCGGCCTAAAATTCTCTAGGCCAAGCCGGTTGGGCCTAGGACAAACTAGTTTGGCCTAAAATTCACCAGGCCAAACCTGTTCGGCCTAGGCCAAACTAGTTTGGCCTAAAATTCTCCAGGCCAAACTAAATCTCCTTAAAAAAAACAGTTCGGCCTAGGCCAAACTAGTTTGGCCTAAAATCGGGTTTGTCCTGTAACATATATATAAATAAAGATTGATAAAAAAAAAAAAAAAAAAAAAAACTAATAATTAATTGCAGGGAGGGGGGATGGGCTGAAGAAGGGACAAGCCATCATCATGATGCTCAACTGATGCCATGATGATGTCAGGTTTCAAATGTCACTTCAGCTGATTATTTCTACCAGGGGTTTTAAGTCAATGAGTCTATTTATTAGTGTTTGTGTTTTTCTGTGTTTTTAAAGGCAGTAAAGGCAAAGGCCTGGGGGATCACGGAAGATCCGTATCAAATGGAGATAAAGATGTGCAAGCTAGGAGCCCGCAGAGTAAATGGAAAATGTCCAGACGACGACGACGACTAGAGCGAAGAAGAAAGCCGATAAGATTTGGCAACGTTCTTTCTTCCCACTTAAACACATTAGAAAGGTCGAAGTGCCTGGTCATCGCCGATGACTGAAGCGTTCGACCTTTTCGGTGAATTTAAACGGAGAAAAAACATGGCTGCCAAATTTCACAAAAAAAGACAAAAAAAACTAATAATTAATCTCGGGGGGGGGGGGATGGGTCAGGTTTCAAACCTGTAAAGATGACGTCATGCTGATGTCATACTGATGCCATGTTGATGTCAGGTTTCAAATGTCACTTCAGCTGATTATTTCTACCAGGGGTTTTAAGTTATTGAGTCAATTTATTAGTGTTTGTGTTTTTGTTTTGTTTTTAAAGGCAAGGGTAAAACCCTTCGATAGTCAAATGGGAGTAAGGATGTGCAAGCCAGGAACCCCCAGACTAAATGGAAAATGTCAAGAATACTAGAGCGAAGAAGAGAGTCAATATTGGACTCGAAGAAAAGGCTTTATCAGTGGCGTCGCGTGCAATCTGGCAACACTGCATTCTACTCATTTAAACTCATGTAAAAGGTCGAATTCAGGGGGTGCTCAGTGCACACGGTGAATTTGATATATTGAATGCTTTTAAATGGAGGATGCACATTGTTGCCAGATGGCACGCGACGCCACCGGCCACTGGGCTTTATAATCAGGCCAGATGAGCTGCTCCCAACGATCACTGTTTTGGAGGAGCTAAAAATGTCTCGAGAAAATTAAGGAAACGCACGTCTAAACTAACAATGTATACATTTTTCATGAAGCCATTTAACGTGCAATTTCTGACGGAGCAGCTGCAAGGGTCTTGACATTTTGTTTTTGTTTTTTATTTTCATTTTCTGACACGACTGATGTGCTGAGAACAAAAGTGCTTTCAGTGTTTCCCTTCAAAAAAAAAAAAAAAAAAAAAAAAAATATGTGTCCCACGGCTCCTGCAATGTGGCAACAGTGTAATCCCTCCATTTAAACCTATGTTAAACAATCGATCTTCAGGAGGTGCAATGCACCCCCAAGATATCGATACTTTTGCATAGGTTCAAATGGTAAAAAAGCATGGTTGCCGAATCGCACGAGCCGCCACTGGTGTCCCAGTTTCGGGGATACAATCGAATGAAGTTGCAAAAAATTGTGTGTATGATGTGACGTAACAAACACAGATTTTCCATTTAAAACAATGTATTTAGGGAAAAAAGGCGCGCATCTGCGGTACTATGAAACACTTAGCAATCCTTGTTTTCAGCTCGCTAAGAGTACCTACACACTCAGTAGGCAGGTTTGTGTTGAAATTACCTTTAAAATTGTAAAAATCCCCTTCAATTTCTCAAGCGGCAACCATCCCAACTTCTGAGTGGGCCTTATTTTTATAGTCAGTCACCTTGTACATTGTTTCTGCTGTATTATACCACCTTTCTATTGATTTATATTTAATGCATTTCTCTTTACCGTTACTGATCAACCTAACCTAACCCTACCCCAACCTTGGCTTGTTCTATTTGGCAACCATATTTTTAGCCATTCGAACCTATGCAAAAGTATCGATTGCTTAGGAATTCAGTGAATCCCTGAATATCGATTATTTTACGTTGGTTTAAATGGAGAGAATCCGGTGTTGCCAAATTGCATTTACCATCATAGTATATATGTCGCAGGCTAAAGGTCAAAGCCGGCATTTAGGTAAAAGCCCAGGCAAATGGCAAAATTTAATCGAAAACCCTGTTTGGCTATTTGCCTAGGCATTTGACGAAATGTCTAGGGGTTTACGCAAATGCCTAGGCATTTGAGTAAATGCCGAAAGCCTGTTAGGCAAAAAGGCAAATAGGGGTTTTTTCAGGCAAATAGTCAAACTTTTAAAAAGCAGTTAATGTTCAATACATAGTTCAAGAAGCCACAACCGAAAAATTTGAAAGAAAAAAAAAAGCTTTGTACCTTGAAAAATAAGAAGGCAGCAGTGTTGCTCATTCGAACACGAGATGGGTTGGTGAGACTTGCTGGAATATTTTCTCTGATGTTTGAAGCAAGGACTTCGTTTGGTTGCACATTGATTTTACTGGACTGGAAATTGCACTTGATGAAGCCTTGACCTTCAAATAGCGAAACGGCACCCACTGCTTAGCGGATCAACATTAACTTATCTCTCGGAATCTGTGATATTTCAAAATTTATCGGTTCTGGCTGTGTTAATTCTTCCGCGAACACCAATTTTAATGACTCCTGCGAGTGTGCCAATTTGATAAACGTTATTGCGAACTTCAAGACGACATTAATGATAACAACATGTCGGCCCTCGGCTAGTATCGAGATAAGAACACCAATGGCACCAGAGACAACATAGACCAGGCACTACCTATCTCACCCAAAGTGGCAACTTTTTTTCGGGATCACAACAAGAAACGTCCAATGGGTCCTATGTGGAATCTTGAGCAAAGATGTTGATGTCAGTAGACACACAGAACGGAGCATCCGACGACAAAAATGAGACAATAATGACAAACATGTGAGGTACAAAAGACAATAATGATAACAACGATATTCCAATGAAACTGACTGTGTGTATAGGTACTAGCAACCACATTAATGATAACAACGATATTCCAATGAAACGGACTGTGCTATAGGTATTGAAGACATTAATTACAACAACGATGTACCAATGAAACTGACTGTAGGTATAAGGTACAAACGACATTAAGGATAACAACTATATTCCAATAAAAGTGACTGTGTTTTCGGTATAAACTACATTAATGATAACAACGATGTACAAATGAAACTGACTGTGTGTATAGATACAACGAAAGCAATGAAAACAACGATATTCCAATGAAACGGACTGAGTTATAAAGGTATTGAAGACATTAATGATAACAACGATGTACCACTGAACAAAATCGCACACCACATACTAATGCATCGTCGCGTTCAGCTTAGATTCACTAAATAGACTTACTTTACTATTTGCCTAATCAGCCTTCGGCATTTGGTCAAAACTTCAGGCATTTGAGAAAGTGCCTAGGCGTTTGCTCAAATGCCTAGGCAAACTACAAATTTCAACGATTTTTATAGCTTCTTTCTATTTGCCTAGGCATTTGCCCAAATGCCGGATTTGACCTTTAGCCTGCGACATATACTTTGATTTACTGCGGCTTGCAACAGAGAAAAAAGAAAAAGAAAAAAAAGAAAAAAAAAAGAAAAAAATCAGACCCTTACAGTCTCCTTTCGATGTGTTCATCACGTCCAAGAGAAGAATTTCTAGAAGCTACATTAAAATTTACGACCTTCTATACTTCAATCATACTTTAATTAGTGATAATTGTGATAGATTGCTACAATTATGTCTATGGAAGAAGAGTGGGAAAATGTAATAAAAAAAAACCAGGTTTTCCAAAATTTCAACAAAAGTTTCATTTAATACGAACAATTTTGGAGAGAAAAGCTCTCGACTTAAATTAGTTTATGATCATCGCTTCTGCGGAATGAGGCTCTTGCGAACTTTTGCTTCACGGGATTGAAGAGTTGATTCTTGCATAAAAACCTGTAAAAATGACGATGAGAACACTGGAAAATCACAAAATTCACTCTCAGAATCGAGCTTAATGGCGGTTCGACGCAGGTATCATGGGAGATTCCTATCTAAATAAGGCATACCTCTGTGATTCCAAAGAGAAAGTGGCATATTAGATAGGAAACTCCCTTGATACCAACGTCGAACCGCCAATACGATTTTGCCATTTATGCAGTTATGTAGGTTTATTACTGAATTTTAGACTTTAATTCTCTGTGTGATTTTTGTGATTTCTGCTGGTTTTTACATCAGAATGGATTATACATTTTCTCACAGCAAAACTTGCAAGAGCCCCATTGTTCTAATTATGTTTCCGGAAGAGGATTGGTAAAATTTAATAAAAATACCTACTCGGGTTTTGTAAAATTTCAACAAAAGTTTCATTTCAAACGAAACATTTTGGAGAGAAAAACTCTCGGCTTAAATTAGTTTATAATCATTGCTTCTGAAATTGGAATTCAACAATGAACGATGGCGCATGGGCGGAGCCAGCGATTTGGCAACCATGAATTTATCCCATTGAATTAACGAATGAGAAACAATCGATTCTTAGGGGGACATGGCCCTATTACTAATCGATTGTTTCTCATGCCTCCAAATGGGAATAATACACAGTTGCCAGATGGTAAAAAAAATTGCCAAAAATCAGAAGCTTTTCTCATCAATTCATCATTGTAAATTTGTTGTTGCATGGAGACCACGCCCGAACGCCCGTGGCCTTTGTGTAGCAGATCTTTAGAGGCCACGGGCGTGGCCGTGGCCTCCACGCCCGTGACTCCTGTGCAACGTCACCATTTTGGCAACTTTTATTCCATCGCCGACCATAGTCCGGAGGTTGCATAAAGTAACTTAAAAATACTATACTGTGGTAGCAAACAAGCAAACAACAAGAGCTGTGGCAGCTACAAGATGCTAACAAGCTAGAATCAGATTGCACATGCTTCCTCACTTTGGGATAGGACTTATAAACATGTATCCAGTAGCGAGGCGTGCGATTTGGCAACGTTCCTTTCCCCCCCCCATTTAAACACATTAGAAAGGTCGAAATGCCTGATCATCGCCGATGACTGAAGCGTTCGACTTTTTTGGTGAATTTAAATGGAGAAACTACATTCTTGCCAAATTTCACGCTTCGCCACTGCATGTATCAGCCTCTCTATTGCTATGCCTCGTTGCTTGCCTGTTACCAAATCAAAGAGTAAACGCTTATTCTCAATACAAGCAGAAGTTTCCACTACAGCATGGTTTGAAAGTATACAACTAACGAAAAAACATAACCAATATAATTTCCAGAATCAGACTGGGGCACGGGGTCTTTCCCTCTCACCTGAAAAGGATCAACATAGCTGACACCGATAAATGCAGATGCGGCAAAACAGGAAATCTCGAACATATTGTTCTACAGTGCCACCTAAACAACAATGAAGAATTCTTCAAAAAATTAATATCACTCAAAATCCCCCTTCCAACCCAGACAAATTGATTTCAAGAGAATATTCCCCAGAAGTCTACAAGGCCCAAGCCCACCACCTACATTCCAATAACATCAAAATATAGAAAAACTATTCTCTCAAAAAACAAGCAAGCAAAACAAAACGACTACAATACTTTCACTCTCTCTATCCTATGGGGAGTGAGAAAGTAAATAAAATGAATCGGCAGGATAAAACTAAAATAAGTAAACAAATAATAAAAGACAATATTCAGATCCAAGCATCCCTGCTCCAGCATAAACCAGTGCAACTGTAAACAGTGCCAGCAAACAACATAACCAAAAGTGCTATTAATAAACGACCTCCATTATTTAAAGTCCAGGACATTATATTAGCTAACATAGTGCAAACTAATAGAAATTAATATATATCATAAAGAACAAGTTAATGGCTGTCAACCAGGCCACGCATCAAGCGAAAAAGTGGAAAAAAGAAAAAAAAAAGAAAAAAAAAAACAAGAGTCGCAATAAATTGCATTAGCTAACGTGGTCAACGCTGATAAGAGTCGGCTTCTGATTGGCTTGAAATGGAGGGAAATGCGTGGGTCCAAATTTCTTTGCCCTTATGCAAATTAAAACGGGGTTTGCGTTCCGGGCCGTTTATCTCGAAACTGTGAAAAATTGACGCGTCGCAATGGGACTGTTGCACACTTTTGCTGTAAGCAATTTAATAGTCAATTTTGGTGTGAAAATCTCCAAAAATAACGATGGCAGCACTAAAAACTTCCGAAATCCACTCCTAATCTCGATAAACGCTTTATTTGCGCGAGCGTAATGGTGGCTGAGGTTAGTAACAATGGGAGCTTTCCATCTAACAAATACTGTAACTCCATCAAGAAGTGACCAATAAGAGACGACTTTTATTTGACACCGGTGTCACTAGGTGTTGCGGTACCATTCATCGGATGTGGATCATCACTCTGATGACTAATTACTCTGTGAATCATCCTTGTCAGCATAGAAAGAGTGACGAAATTAAGATAGGATTCTCCCATTGTTACTGCCCTCGGCCACCATTACGCCCTCGCAAATACATATAAAAGCGTTTAATGAGTTTAAGAGTGGATTTCGGAAGTTTTTAGTGCTGCCATTGTTATTTCTCGAGGTTTTTACACGAGAATCGACTGTTAAATCGCTTAAAGCAAAAGTGTGCAACAGCCACATTACCAGAATAGAGCAGTTGCAAAGGTCTGGAATGTTGTGTTTTTTATGCAGAAAATGAAAGTACTTGAGCTGAGAACAAAGATGCCTCTGGTTTCTAAGTGTGTCCCATTGTTCTAAAGATGAAATTTTGACCCAAAAACATTGTTTTAAATGGGAATTCCGCGTAGTGACGTCACTAAGCACACGATCTTTTACAACTTTACACGTGTGTATCTCCAAAACCGGGACACTTATAGAAGAAAACGAAGGCACTATTAACCCTCAGCTCATCAAATACTATATCATTTTCTTTAAAAAAAAAACACAACATTTCAGACCCTAGCAACTGCCCCATTCTAGTGTTTGTACTTACAAGCAGAGCCATAAGTCCTGCATCGGCGATTCGTCGCAACCCGCATTACACGTATACAGTTAACGCTCTCTTATCTTTCTTTTCTTTTGTTCTCTCAAGAACAAAACGGGCTACGTGTTGTGCGGGTTGCGTCGAATCGCCGACGCAGGACTAATGGCTCTGCTTGTACCTACCATAGTTCTTGAAAATGTTGAGGAAATTCTAGTTCTATAACCATATTCTTGTTTAACACCAGAACTTTCTGGACAAAGTACTAGACTTTGAGTGGTTCACAAATCGTTGTGCTTCTGATAATAGCCTCGTTTATGCGAGAGATCTGAACCTGGGTTGAGTCAACCCGAATTGAGTTTCAACTGGGTCCAACTTGGGTTAGCGCATAAACACCCGTGTATTTGAACTCGAGTTAAAAGGATTTCTTCCTTCTTTCTTCTCTGTGTTTGTTTACATTTTTGACGAAAATGGCGGCGATGCTTGGTGCGGTACGGACAAGTGCGACTGCATAAGACGCGTGGTTAACCTCGCTCGGATTGGTGACATCGATGCCGCGTGAACCCGGGTTCTGAACTCCGAGGTGTTTATGCGCGAAATCTCAACCCGAGTTCACCGACTCGACTCGCACGGAAAAAAAACTACGGTGAAATTAACCATACGATAGCTGATTTTGGCACCTGCTAGATGTTATGGCAAGTTAACCAAAAGTATACTATGTTTTGACTAGGTACTAGGTGATGTTACGTGATTGCATGTCGAATTTACTCAAAGTATCGGTAAATGTACCATACTTCTGGTCAAGTTTACCATAACATCTAGCAGGTGCCAAAATCAGCTATCGTATGGTTAATTTCACTAATCTTTTTTTTCCGTGCGGGTTTGAATCGGGGTCGAGTCGAACCCGAGTTCAGCGAGATCCGAAGTGTTCATGCGAGCATCTCAACCCGGGTCAGCTGAACTCGGGTTCTAGAACCCGGGTTGAGATGCTAGCATAAACGAGGCTAATATTACTAGAATTCAGGAGTTATTTTTTTCAGCGTGGGTAGCTCCCAGTGGCGTAGCGTGCAATTTGACAACATTGTATTAGTCCTTTTAAACCCATGCAAAAGGTCGAATACGAAGGTGTTCACCGAACACCAGTAGTTCGATCTTTTTATGGATTGAAATGGACACATTACAATGTTGCCGAATTGCACGCTACGCTACTGGTAGCTCCGCCATCACGCCTTAAACTTGGAAGTCATTTCGTGCGAGTCTGAGAGTGAATTTCGTCATTTTCAACGTCCTCATCGTATTTTCAGCAAGAATAAAAACTATTCAATCGCACATACAAAAAATATCGAGAGCCCCATGCAGAGGCTTCGACAGAAAAGTGAAAAAACCTCTTTGAGCTGGAAGACACTGATGCGAGATCAAAGTAAGCGAAGCGAACAAAAAAATGATAAAGTCACTTGAATCAACACGTATTGAAGAGAATAAAGGGCAAATTAAATACCGAAACCCACAAATATTAAATTGAAAAAAAAAAACAAACAAAAAAAAAAAACAAACAACAACAACGACAACAACAACAAAACACAAGGCGAAGCGTCTGCAGGTCAGTGGCGGCTTGTGCATTTGGCAACAATGTTTTGCCTCCATTTAAATCTACAGACAAAAATCGATTGCAGGAGAAGCACCGCTTCACTATCGAATCGATTGTTTTTCATTGAATCAAATGGATGGAAAACGTTTTTGCCAAATAGAACGAGCCGTCTGCTGCTGCAGGTTGTAAGGAAGGCACTGGCGGATCCAAGAAATTGTCCTTATCTATATTTTTCCATTAGAATCAGTGGCGTAAATAAGGATCGAGCGCCCGCCCGCGAACTGGTGAGATGCGCCCCCCCCCCCCTCTTCAAAAAAATGTCAACTATACTTTTTAATTTTCATTGCTCTAGAACAAAGAAAATTAATGTAGGTACGAGGGTTGTCCGTAAATTAAGGTCTCCAAAGCTGTTTCACATAGAAAAAATCATTTTTATTGAAAAAACAAGTACAAATTCTGAAAGCTTGAACTCGCATAAGGAGGAATGGACAGCTTCTTCGAGCTCCTCAAGACCCCAAGTGTTTGCGTCAAGTCGGGGAACAAATTATAGTCACTTGGGGGTCAAATCAGGACTATATTGAAGATGGTCGATGATTTCCCACCCAAATTTGGCGTTGAGATCTGTCGTGACGCGAGTGACGTGACGTGAAAGCGGGCGTTGTCATGGTGTAAACGGACTCCTTTGTGGTAAGCCGACATCTCCTTTTGTTCTGAATGACCGGCGCAGTTTTGTTGGTGTCTTGCCGTACCTTTCCTCGTTGATTTTCGTACCTCTTTCGAGGTAGCCGACCAGCAGAACACCTTTTTTTTCCCCAAGAGTGCAGGCCAAATGGCCTACAAGCAATGGCAACTACGTAGAAAAATCGCCAAGAGTTCAAGCTTTCAGAATTTGTACTTGTTTTTTCAATAAAATGATTTTTTTTTATGTGAAACAGCTTATATTTGGAGACCTAATTTACGGACAACCCTCGTAAGTAAATAAAGGGAGCTTGCTTTATTTATTTACTCATTACATGCATAAGTAATAAATAAGTAATAAAACGAAATTTATCTTCTGCTGAATGAAAAAATTAAGAGGGGTTTATCGGGCGGGGGGTGGGGTGGGGGTCAGTGGTGGTTTTAAGTTAAGTGAATGATCATAAGAAGTGTCAAGAATCATAGACATTTCTATAGAAATATAGACTCTCATTTATCCTTTCTTTAGTTTCTTATTGTTCTGTTCTCTTGCAAATTTTGAATTTGCTGTCATTTTTGGTGTTGTTGCGTCCCGAGGCGCCCCTCAAGACGCGGCGCCCGCCCGTGCCGCGGGCCCTGCGGGTCCGTTATTTACGCCACTGATTAGAATGCATGCGTTAGAAAAGGATAGAAGAAGAGGAGAAAATCACGTGACTGATTTGTCCTTTCTAACACACGCATTCTAATGGGGAAAAGAGAGAGAAGGACACATTCCTGGATCCGCGAGTGCAGGTTGGCGAAAGCAAAGCAAAAAACCACAACGAATCACACCAATTCACAATCAACGGAATTTTTTTACATTTGAATTTAAACCAACGTAAAGTAATCGATATTCAGGAAGTTCATCCTCAAGAGATCGATACTTTTACACAGTTTTAAATGGTCACTACTCTGCACTAGGTGCGATCGATAAACAAAAGCGAAGGAAGAATGTCAGCAGGTGTGAAGTCAAGCCGTAAAAAAGGTGTAGGTAAGTATCATCTACATTCTACTATACTATACAGGTGTTTCAAAACCCGTGAAACATGGTCTGAGATCGTCAAAAAGAGGCAAAAAATCAATAAACAAAGAACAATCATCAATGGGTCTGTTGCAAACTTTTGCTACAACGATAAAAGTGTTTCATCGTAATTAAAATCACCCGAAAAGTCCATTGGTGGCATCAGAAAGTCATGAAATGCGATAATAAACTCACAAGAGACGTTTAATGAAATCCAAGATGCCAGTAAAATATCAAGCAGATTACGCATGCACCTTTAACATCCAAGGATTGCCAACGTTGACAACCTCACAGCTCAGAGGTTATGTGTTTATTTATGTTATGATTGGGTGTGATCGATATTGTGAGGTTGGCTATCCTTGGATGTTCGTGGGTGCATGCATACAGGTTGCTCAGTATACAAATTGATCAATATTTTACCGCAATCTTGGATTTCATTAAACGTATCTTGTGAGTTATTATTGTATTTTGTGACTTTCTGATGCCACCCATGGACTTTTCAGGCGATTTTACATTAGATAAACACTCTTGATCGTTGTAGTAAAAGTTTGCAACAAACCCATTTCAAGAAATTTGATGGTCTAGTACTCCATAACGCTATGACAAACTGGAAAAGTTGGAAACGGGCCACTTACTGGGAGACTTTAACAGTGGTTAAAGAGAGAAAACCGATTACGGCGAGATTTACAATCCTCTTTCGCCCATTAACCAAAACCGTAGCGCATAACGAGAATCAGGGGCGGCACGTGCAACATGGGCATATTCCCACTTGCCATTCGAACAAATGTAAACAATCGATTCCACCCCTCCCCCATTTAACAAATGAAAGACCTTCAATTCCAACCTCCCCCCCCATTTAAACAAATGTAAAACTATCGATTCTACCCCCCACATTTAAACAAATGGAAAACGCTCGATTCCACTCCCTTTTGAGGCAGCACGGAGGCTGCCATGATGGAAATCTCTTATGGACATTTTTCACACACGCTCGCCCCATATTCCCAGCTCAAAATGACTCGATTAATGTTCCAACAAAGAACTAATGTAGGTCTGGAGCTAGTAATAAGTGCCAACAATTAAAACGTGGATTTCTCCATCAATTCATCATTTGAAAACTTTCAAGACCAATTTTAACGCATAGAACTATTTTAACAAATAATAAAGCCAGTGGCGCCAATTCAGCGTTGTCTAGGGGGGGGCGGAGTCAGGAAAAGTGATATACCCTTTTTGGGGGGGGGGGCGCATTACCGCATGTTTTTCCCTTATTTTTCTTCTACCACTATCTGACTCGATTTTTGGCCACATTGACAATCCTTGACCAACCCCCCCCCCCCCCCCCCCCATGGCGAAACTGAAAAAAGCAGTTACAAGATTCTGAATTTTGATGTGTGTTCGTACGCTATACTGGGAAGAACCTACTCGAAGAGAATTGTTCCAAAACATTCATTTTTCGGAGGATCATAGCCTTGTTATCACCAAAGCTGATAAAAGTAATGCCATTGTAATTTATACCCAGATAGTTACTCACACAAAGTTCATGACTTTATAAATAAAAGCAGCCGGAAAGTGCTAAATAAAAGCCCTACGAAGGAAATAAACCAAAATATCAGGAAGCTACTAAGCCGCACGACATTCTTAGAAAACCACAAAGTCTAATTGAAATGAATCCCAAACCCCAACGGAGAAAAATGTCTGATTAAAATTACGGAACGTATGAGAATTTGGGATAAAAAGATATTCCTTTTAAAATAATAAGAATTCTTATTGATTCACGAGAATTATCATTGGTCCGATTGAACGTTCTGATAATTCAGAAGAATCACAAGAAAGAATCGTAGGATCAATAAGAATTGTTATTATTTTAAAAGGAATTTCTTTTACCCCGATATTAATAATACGTTCCGTAATTTCAACCAGAATTTTTCTCCGTGCTTAAATAAAAAGCTTATGACAAAGAACTTCAGACAATCATACAGATTGCCATTAATAAAAGAACAAAACAAAAAGGCAACAATCATGCAATAATTAGAAGAAAGTTAAACAAGGAAAACAGCCCGCGCTACTTTAATATGACTTAAATAAGCATTTTCATTTTTTTCATTTTCATCAACGATGTAAATTCATAATCGCACAAAGGTCGCATTCATTCCTTGATTTAATAGTTATAATTTCGTTCAAAAGTTCTCGAGACTGTTTTAGTAGAGCGATATATCGTATCGATTGCCGTTCGAGGGCCTCTGGTTCCAAACAAACTCTGATTCAATGCATTTTTCCCCTTAAGTGGATTTTTGAACGGAAATTTAGACTATTAAATCAAACAATTAAATGCGAACTTTTTGCGATTATAAATTCTACGTCCTCTAAAATGCTTAATTTTGCATGGTTCCTTTCGTAAAACTGCCAAAATAGCCAAAAACAACAAGATATTACAGCTTAAACGATGCATTTGGAGGTTGGAATCACCCAAATGTTATTGTTGTTGCCGTGAAATTGGCGGGATTTCGGGAGATTCTAACCTACAAATGCGACATTTAAACTGTAATATCTTATTGATTTCAGCAGTTTTAGTCAAGGAAACAGGCATAATTAAGCATTTTCGAGGACTTAGAATTCATAATCGCAAAAAGGTCGCATTAATTGTTGGTTTAATACCTAAATTTCCGTTCAAAAGTTCGCTTATGGGGAAATTACATTGAACCAGAGTTTGTTTGGAACCAGAGACCCTTGGACGGCAATCGATACGATACATCGCTCTACTAAAATAGTCTATTGCACCAGAGCTTGTTTGAATAAACAGTCTATTGAATCGACTTATTTGGGTTTGCGTTTTTTTTGTGTTTTTACAGGCTGTGGAGGTAAACGCAAGGCAGATCAGGTAAAATGGGACATGGACCTCAAGGAAGATAAGATGCAAATGGAAGTAAGATGTTCGATCCTAAAGACCAAACGCCTGCGCCTGCTCTCGATTCTAAGAAATCGGTAAGATTTTCCAGTGTTGACTGATTTTACAATGCTTCAAACATTGCTTCTCCCAGTAGCGTACCCATAGGCATTTGTCACTCTCTCTTTTTCCCATTTGAACACGTGTGTTAGAGAAGGACAGAAACACAGGGCCTCGAACGTGACTTCAGCCCCTATCTCTTCCTTTTCTAGTACATTCACTCAAACGGGAAAAGAGCGAGAGAGACTGATGGGTCTGCTGCGTACTTTTGCTACATCAATATGACACATTGTTTCTAACGTAAAATTCGGCAAAAAAACGATGCGCACATTAAAAACTTTAAAAATCCACTCATTAACTCAGAAAATACCTTCCATTTCAAACAAACCGCGCTACAATAGACAATATATCACCGACTTGTAACTACATAGATGCAACCATCTTGTTTATGTAAACATGAACAGAACTTACAAACATTGGAATCTTTCGTTTTGATGCGTACATTTCTTATATTATTTTGTAATCTTTGAGAAACCGAAAAGACCAAACAGCAAATGCAGCCAATATGGTTATGTATTTAGAACGGAATTCCATCATTTTGTAGTTACGATGTTGTTCTGCACTTATGCACGGTGGTTCCGTCTATGTAGTAGTATACCGGTGCATAGGTCTAGTGTGTAGCGCGGGTTGTTTGAAATTGGAGTGATTTCCTGAGTTAATGAGTGGATTTTAAACGTTTTTAATGTGCGCATCGTTATTTTCGCCGAATTTTACATAAGAATCAAGGCTCCATATTAATGTAGCAAAAGTATGCAACAGACCCATTCCTGCGAACGTCATTGCCTCTCTCTGTACTTTGATATTGAATCACGGTTTCGTCTCGTCTGAAGAAGAAGAAGAAGAAGAAGAAGAAGAAAAACGTATGAGGGTCGTATCTTTGGACAGGGGACCCACCCCCCTCCTCCTGGTGTACGATATATGATGGATCTAGATGTTCTCGTCATCATACCAACAAAATAGACCTGTTTAGTGATGACGTCCCGATCAAAATTGGTTCCAAACAAATGCTCTATCGCGCTCACTCTCGTGGATTTACCCATAAGAAATCAGATCCAAATTTTCGAATGCAAATTCATGCTAGTTAACCACCAGTTTTCTCAAATTATTGCAATATTAGATTCCACGTATCTTAAAGTATCTTTTCACTCCTAACATAATTCCTAAAAGATCACAAGCGAATTACAATCACAGTTATACCGAAAGATGTTCTATGTTTTGTCCTTGTCTTACTCACGGTCTCTTACGGGAGTATCACCGTCATGACACTCAATCATCCTAACCTCTCTTCGTATCGAAGCTTGTTCGAGGTATTGACACATGGTGACACATGCCGATGAGCCTATATCCTAGAATTGTGTGCCCATAAGAAACTGTGAGTGTGACAAGGACAAAACAAAGGACTTCTTCGATTTAACTGTGATTGTACATTAATGCACGATGTTTCAACAATTTTGTTGTAGCGTGCTCATATTTTAAGGCACATGGAATCCAATGGTGTAATAAAATCTGAGAGAACTTGTGTTGTTTACAAGCACTTTGTATTTGAAAATTTGGATCGTTTTTCTTATGCACGGAAAAAAATCAGTGGTAAAATTAACCATAACATAGTTGATTTTGGCACCTCCTACAAAGTATGGTAAATTTCACCTGATGTTTGGTATGATGAAGCACACTACTAGTTTAATATAACGCGCAGATGGATGCGTTGACCAAAAGTGTACCTCATCATGCCAAACATCAGGTGAAATTTACCATACTTTGTAGGAGGTGCCAAAATCAACTATGCTATGGTTAATTTTACCACTGATTTTTTTCCGTGTGGGAAAACCCACGAGAGCGAGTGAGATGGAGCATTGTTTGGAACCAATTTTTTTCGTGACGTCACACTAAACAGGTCTATTGCGAAATGAGCCCATTTTTTAGATCCCTTCGAAACGAGTGAGAACCAATCACGAATGAAAGATCTACATTCGAAAAATATACCCCCCCTCGCCGAAAGATGAGCAAAGAAAACCCATCTTGATCTTCAGACAGTTGGAATGTGTGATATGAGAGTCAAAGCAAAGGAAAATTCCCCAGTAATTATAATCTGTCATTTTTTCATGTGAACCCAATTTTTCTCACTTAATTTTTAACGGATTACTTAATCAATCAACGGTTTCATTAATGCGATCTTAAATGGTGGAGCTACGCAGGTAAACAGTTGCCATGGGGGATTCCGTCGATCGTCACTCTTCCTACAAATACACACAGATGAAAGCCTCAAATTAGATTGGAATCCTATGGTACCTGGGCATAGCTCCACCACTTCGCCTTAAAGTTTATGGTCATTTTGTGAGTGTGCTTGAGTAAATTTTGTCATTGTGATCATTGTAATTTTCGCTGGATTTTACTCCAAAATGAACTATTTAATTTATAGCAAGAGCCTAATTTTGTCCATAAAACGTAAAAATAGGCATCAAAGTTGGAAATCACCGTGAACGCCATGCAGTTTCAAAAATTTACAAAAAAAGTGAAAAATTCTTAGTTAAAGTCATTTCCCTGAAAAAAAAATAATAAAATAATCAGCTAAAGTGACATTTTTTTTTTTTTTTTTTTTTTTTTTTTTTTTTTTTTTTTTTTTTTTTTTTAAATTTCCACCGAAAAGAATCCCTGCTCGGAGGGAGCAGTTTATTCACATATTTTACAAATACAACAGAAAATAACAAAGCTCTTACTGGGCAAACCCCTTACTGCCCTAAACTAATTTACATTAAATAAAATCATATAAAATAAAATAAATAAGTATGGGTAAGGAATTAAGGGGGGGGAGAGAATCATAAAATAAATAAATTATATAGTTACAGGACAAACCCGATTTTAGGCCAAACTAGTTTGTCCTAGGCCGAATAGTTTGGCCTGAGCGGAACAGGCAAAACTAGTTTTGCCTAGGAAAAACTAGTTCGGCCTAAAATTCTCTAGGCCAAGCCGGTTGGGCCTAGGACAAACTAGTTTGGCCTAAAATTCACCAGGCCAAACCTGTTCGGCCTAGGCCAAACTAGTTTGGCCTAAAATTCTCCAGGCCAAACTAAATCTCCTTAAAAAAAACAGTTCGGCCTAGGCCAAACTAGTTTGGCCTAAAATCGGGTTTGTCCTGTAACATATATATAAATAAAGATTGATAAAAAAAAAAAAAAAAAAAAAAACTAATAATTAATTGCAGGGAGGGGGGATGGGCTGAAGAAGGGACAAGCCATCATCATGATGCTCAACTGATGCCATGATGATGTCAGGTTTCAAATGTCACTTCAGCTGATTATTTCTACCAGGGGTTTTAAGTTATTGAGTCAATTTATTAGTGTTTGTGTTTTTGTTTTGTTTTTAAAGGCAAGGGTAAAACCCTTCGATAGTCAAATGGGAGTAAGGATGTGCAAGCCAGGAACCCCCAGACTAAATGGAAAATGTCAAGAATACTAGAGCGAAGAAGAGAGTCAATATTGGACTCGAAGAAAAGGCTTTATCAGTGGCGTCGCGTGCAATCTGGCAACACTGCATTCTACTCATTTAAACTCATGTAAAAGGTCGAATTCAGGGGGTGCTCAGTGCACACGGTGAATTTGATATATTGAATGCTTTTAAATGGAGGATGCACATTGTTGCCAGATGGCACGCGACGCCACCGGCCACTGGGCTTTATAATCAGGCCAGATGAGCTGCTCCCAACGATCACTGTTTTGGAGGAGCTAAAAATGTCTCGAGAAAATTAAGGAAACGCACGTCTAAACTAACAATGTATACATTTTTCATGAAGCCATTTAACGTGCAATTTCTGACGGAGCAGCTGCAAGGGTCTTGACATTTTGTTTTTGTTTTTTATTTTCATTTTCTGACACGACTGATGTGCTGAGAACAAAAGTGCTTTCAGTGTTTCCCTTCAAAAAAAAAAAAAAAAAAAAAAAAAATATGTGTCCCACGGCTCCTGCAATGTGGCAACAGTGTAATCCCTCCATTTAAACCTATGTTAAACAATCGATCTTCAGGAGGTGCAATGCACCCCCAAGATATCGATACTTTTGCATAGGTTCAAATGGTAAAAAAGCATGGTTGCCGAATCGCACGAGCCGCCACTGGTGTCCCAGTTTCGGGGATACAATCGAATGAAGTTGCAAAAAATTGTGTGTATGATGTGACGTAACAAACACAGATTTTCCATTTAAAACAATGTATTTAGGGAAAAAAGGCGCGCATCTGCGGTACTATGAAACACTTAGCAATCCTTGTTTTCAGCTCGCTAAGAGTACCTACACACTCAGTAGGCAGGTTTGTGTTGAAATTACCTTTAAAATTGTAAAAATCCCCTTCAATTTCTCAAGCGGCAACCATCCCAACTTCTGAGTGGGCCTTATTTTTATAGTCAGTCACCTTGTACATTGTTTCTGCTGTATTATACCACCTTTCTATTGATTTATATTTAATGCATTTCTCTTTACCGTTACTGATCAACCTAACCTAACCCTACCCCAACCTTGGCTTGTTCTATTTGGCAACCATATTTTTAGCCATTCGAACCTATGCAAAAGTATCGATTGCTTAGGAATTCAGTGAATCCCTGAATATCGATTATTTTACGTTGGTTTAAATGGAGAGAATCCGGTGTTGCCAAATTGCATTTACCATCATAGTATATATGTCGCAGGCTAAAGGTCAAAGCCGGCATTTAGGTAAAAGCCCAGGCAAATGGCAAAATTTAATCGAAAACCCTGTTTGGCTATTTGCCTAGGCATTTGACGAAATGTCTAGGGGTTTACGCAAATGCCTAGGCATTTGAGTAAATGCCGAAAGCCTGTTAGGCAAAAAGGCAAATAGGGGTTTTTTCAGGCAAATAGTCAAACTTTTAAAAAGCAGTTAATGTTCAATACATAGTTCAAGAAGCCACAACCGAAAAATTTGAAAGAAAAAAAAAAGCTTTGTACCTTGAAAAATAAGAAGGCAGCAGTGTTGCTCATTCGAACACGAGATGGGTTGGTGAGACTTGCTGGAATATTTTCTCTGATGTTTGAAGCAAGGACTTCGTTTGGTTGCACATTGATTTTACTGGACTGGAAATTGCACTTGATGAAGCCTTGACCTTCAAATAGCGAAACGGCACCCACTGCTTAGCGGATCAACATTAACTTATCTCTCGGAATCTGTGATATTTCAAAATTTATCGGTTCTGGCTGTGTTAATTCTTCCGCGAACACCAATTTTAATGACTCCTGCGAGTGTGCCAATTTGATAAACGTTATTGCGAACTTCAAGACGACATTAATGATAACAACATGTCGGCCCTCGGCTAGTATCGAGATAAGAACACCAATGGCACCAGAGACAACATAGACCAGGCACTACCTATCTCACCCAAAGTGGCAACTTTTTTTCGGGATCACAACAAGAAACGTCCAATGGGTCCTATGTGGAATCTTGAGCAAAGATGTTGATGTCAGTAGACACACAGAACGGAGCATCCGACGACAAAAATGAGACAATAATGACAAACATGTGAGGTACAAAAGACAATAATGATAACAACGATATTCCAATGAAACTGACTGTGTGTATAGGTACTAGCAACCACATTAATGATAACAACGATATTCCAATGAAACGGACTGTGCTATAGGTATTGAAGACATTAATTACAACAACGATGTACCAATGAAACTGACTGTAGGTATAAGGTACAAACGACATTAAGGATAACAACTATATTCCAATAAAAGTGACTGTGTTTTCGGTATAAACTACATTAATGATAACAACGATGTACAAATGAAACTGACTGTGTGTATAGATACAACGAAAGCAATGAAAACAACGATATTCCAATGAAACGGACTGAGTTATAAAGGTATTGAAGACATTAATGATAACAACGATGTACCACTGAACAAAATCGCACACCACATACTAATGCATCGTCGCGTTCAGCTTAGATTCACTAAATAGACTTACTTTACTATTTGCCTAATCAGCCTTCGGCATTTGGTCAAAACTTCAGGCATTTGAGAAAGTGCCTAGGCGTTTGCTCAAATGCCTAGGCAAACTACAAATTTCAACGATTTTTATAGCTTCTTTCTATTTGCCTAGGCATTTGCCCAAATGCCGGATTTGACCTTTAGCCTGCGACATATACTTTGATTTACTGCGGCTTGCAACAGAGAAAAAAGAAAAAGAAAAAAAAGAAAAAAAAAAGAAAAAAATCAGACCCTTACAGTCTCCTTTCGATGTGTTCATCACGTCCAAGAGAAGAATTTCTAGAAGCTACATTAAAATTTACGACCTTCTATACTTCAATCATACTTTAATTAGTGATAATTGTGATAGATTGCTACAATTATGTCTATGGAAGAAGAGTGGGAAAATGTAATAAAAAAAAACCAGGTTTTCCAAAATTTCAACAAAAGTTTCATTTAATACGAACAATTTTGGAGAGAAAAGCTCTCGACTTAAATTAGTTTATGATCATCGCTTCTGCGGAATGAGGCTCTTGCGAACTTTTGCTTCACGGGATTGAAGAGTTGATTCTTGCATAAAAACCTGTAAAAATGACGATGAGAACACTGGAAAATCACAAAATTCACTCTCAGAATCGAGCTTAATGGCGGTTCGACGCAGGTATCATGGGAGATTCCTATCTAAATAAGGCATACCTCTGTGATTCCAAAGAGAAAGTGGCATATTAGATAGGAAACTCCCTTGATACCAACGTCGAACCGCCAATACGATTTTGCCATTTATGCAGTTATGTAGGTTTATTACTGAATTTTAGACTTTAATTCTCTGTGTGATTTTTGTGATTTCTGCTGGTTTTTACATCAGAATGGATTATACATTTTCTCACAGCAAAACTTGCAAGAGCCCCATTGTTCTAATTATGTTTCCGGAAGAGGATTGGTAAAATTTAATAAAAATACCTACTCGGGTTTTGTAAAATTTCAACAAAAGTTTCATTTCAAACGAAACATTTTGGAGAGAAAAACTCTCGGCTTAAATTAGTTTATAATCATTGCTTCTGAAATTGGAATTCAACAATGAACGATGGCGCATGGGCGGAGCCAGCGATTTGGCAACCATGAATTTATCCCATTGAATTAACGAATGAGAAACAATCGATTCTTAGGGGGACATGGCCCTATTACTAATCTGCTCGTAAGTCTGTTTTCCCATTTAAAATAACATTGGCGGTGCCCGGGAAGAGCAGACGGAACGTTTTTATGAGCCCTACGCATAGTCAACGATTAAAAGCCCACCAAAAAGACAGGTCTGCTCATAAGTCTGTTTTCCCATTAAAAATAACATTGGCGGTGCCCCGGAAGAGCAGAGGAGACGTTTTGATGAGTCCTGCGCCTTGTCACCGATTAAAAGCCCACCAAAATGACAGGTCTGCTCGTAAGTCTGTTTTCCCATTTGAAATAACATTGGCGGTGCCCCGGAAGAGCAGAGGGGACGTTTTGATGAGTCCTGCGCCTTGTCACCGATTAAAAGCCCACCAAAATGACAGGTCTGCTCGTAAGTCTGTTTTCCCATTTAAAATAACATTGACGGTGCCTCGGAAGAGCAGAGGGGACGTTTTGATGAGCCCTGTGCCTTGTCACCGGTTAAAAGCCCACCAAAACGACAGGTCTGCTCGTAAGTCTGTTTTCCCATTTAAAATAACATTGGCGGTGCCCGGGAAGAGCAGAGGGGACGTTTTGTTGAGCCCTGCGCCTAGTCGACGATTAAAAGCCCACCAAAAAGATAGGTCTGCTCGTTAGTCTGTTTTCCCATTTAAAATAACATTGGCGGTGCCCCGGAAGAGCAGAGGGGACGTTTTGATGAGCCCTGTGCCTTGTCACCGGTTAAAAGCCCACCAAAACGACAGATCTGCTCGTAATTCTGTTTTCTCATTTAAAATAACATTGGCGGTGTTCAAAATTTAAGTTTTTTTTTTGCAATAAGTTTTGTTCAAAGTGCGCGGTCCGACAGCTCTGCCGGCGACTCGCGGCGCGTCTGATTTTGTGTCTAATTTTGACTAGTTTTTCCTCAATGTTTATCACGCCATCTATCAATCGTATCAATCACTCGTATCATCTAATCATCTCATCTCATTATCCATAGATCGCGTTCGCGCATCTTGTCGTATGTTACTCGCTGTTTCAACTCATTTTAATTTCATATATATAGTCTCAGAGCGGGTATATCATTGCTTTTCGATCGAGGGTTAATTATACAGATTGACTTCTAAGTTTTGTGACTCGAGTGCCCGATAGCATGCCTGCGCCGTAGTGAGGACAGGATATCCGGTTGGGCCGATCGAAGCTTAGTCGTTAAAGCTGTGTTACCAACTTGCGAATAACAGTGCGCCGAAGTGAGGACACTAATTGTTCGTAAGCCCTTCTTCAAGCCAGTTTTTGCTTACTATTGTGAGAGCTTTCAAGTTGCCTCCTTTTACAAGGGGCACCCCTCTACCGTTTTCCCTTCCCATGTTACAAATAGGCGGGGGGCGCGGGGGGAACCTATGGGCTTTTGATAGCAACCCACTTAACGTTTTTCTCTCTTTTCCAAAGATTACATATTCTGACAATGTCAACTCACCATTAATCATTCGTTTTTCATTCATTTCATATCATTCACATCATTCATTCATTTCATCAAGAGCAAAGCTCTATTTTCTTTCAAACTAGTACATTCGGGCGGGTGCGTTCCATTCTGGACCCCGTTTTCTAGCTGCGTCCGTTTTAGGGCCCTAGAACACTAATATATAATTGGTGCGAATTCTCAACTCTCAACTCTCAACTCTCAATTCTCAAATCAAATCGTCATTAATCATCGTCTTTAAGTTCTTGCTATTTCGTTAGCCGGAAAACTCTATTTTCTTTCGTTTTTCATCGAATCGTCAACGTTGTTCTTTTCTCTCAAGTAACTTTTAATTTGTCGTTCTCGTTTTCTCATTATCGTAATTATAATTAAATAATTAAAGTCAAATAAAGGAATTAAGTAAATACTGATTAATCCATTCTCTTTTTATCGCGTTTTCAATTAACATCAGTATTATTTCGTTTTCTTTCGTGAGTAGGATAGACTTCAATGATGATAAGGTAGCTTAATTTATCTATCTCATTCTTTTAAGTTAGTATAAACATAATTTTACATATCTGAGAAGTCTATTCACTCGAAATCATACATTTTTATGGTCCTCCGGGCTCCGATAGCTTAAATTTCATTTCAAAATTGAAAATTTATAATTGAATTAAGTGCTATGAAGGTACAGTTAGTCTTGTTTTTGTGTAGTAAAATTGTCAATGTTATTTTTGGTTTGAATGTTTTTCGTATGAATAGAAGGTCATTTGTCTTTAGGCATTTGTTGTAGTTTGTTGTCGTTGCAAATTAGTTTTGTTGTATTTGTCTCGTCGTTAGCTGGTTGAAATGGTTGTTCAAAATGTCTAAGGAAAGTAAGGTTGTAATTATCCAGGGCAAGGTCGAAAAGTACTATCAGAAATTGCAAAGGGTTTATGACTTCGGCACAGCCATGGTTAAGGACAAAAAGCTTGATGATCAAGCAGAAGAGTTGCTCTCTGCTCTGCTCTCTTCGAAGCCTCTCTTGCAGCCGACGCGGCGCAGGTAGAAAAGTACAAAAGTAAGAGTGAAAGTATAATGTCATCGTATGAACAGATGCTGTGCAAAGTGAAATTAATTCGTCGAAAAGCGTGAGAAAAAACGGTAAAAGTGCAATCGTCGAGTTCATGCCACGTAAATATTAAACTGCCAAAGTTAGAAATAAAGCATTTTTCAGGTAACCTTAAGGATTGGCCTATTTTCTATCAATCATTTAGAACTTTAGTCCACGAAAACAAAAGCATCGATCCTGTAGCGAAATGCCATTATTTAATCTCGTCATTAAATGGACCTCCGCTAAGTAACGCCAAGAATTTACCAGTAACTCCGGAAAATTATCAGATTGTATGGGATAGTCTCGTCGAAAAATATCAAAATAAACGAATTTTGGGAACGGATTTATTGGATGCCATCTATAATTTAACACCAGCTAAGGACAATTCTTATGAATCTTTAAACCGTATTTTAGTTACAATTAAAGATGCCACAGCATCGTTAGAAGCATTACAAATTGAAGATTTAAAGGATTTTATGCTATTATACATGTGTATCAAAAAGCTTCCACCGTATTTAAGGAGAATTTTTGAGTCACAGAATGTGGAGGATGACATTCCGACGTTTGAAAAGCTTACAGAATTCATTCAGCAACAAGCGCGAATCGCGGAGCTGTCTCAAATTAACGTAAGAGTCACGGACTCGAAACCAACGTCAGTTCAAAGGTCAAGTTATCCTCAAAAGTCATTTATTGGAAATCAAACTGGATCGTTTAAATGCTCACTTTGTAAGGAAAATCATTTTCTCCGAAATTGTGAACTTTTTAAACGACTGTCACACTATGAAAAAGTAAATAAAGTGAAGGAACTTAAATTATGCCCAAATTGCTTCGGAAAGCATGATTTAAGTAACTGTCAAAGCAAGTATTCGTGTTTTCAATGCGGCAAGCGTCACAACACACTTTTGCATCACACTGGTGTGACTTGTCTTGTATCTGACGAAACTGAGCAATCAGATAATCCAGATGAACAGGCTGTAGTAGGATTGGCATCTTACGAGCCGACACCACCAAAATCGAATACTCAAGTTGTGCTAGGCACCGCACTAATAAAGGTTAGAGACTCATCAGGAAAATGGCAAAAAATGAGGGTCGTTCTAGATTGAGCTTCGATGGTATCGCTAATTACATTAAACGCTGCAAATCGCTTGCAATTGAAAACAACAGGTCCGCCATGTAAGCTTCTAGGCCTCGGGGATCAGAAAGTAGAAACAACTGGTAGCGTTGCGATCTTTTTCAAACCGCTGAACACAGACGCGCCTGTATTTTCTACTGACGCAACCATCACGGCAAGCATCACAGCTCTACTTCCGTCTGCACCCGTCTCTGAGGAAGCTCAAGCAGAATGGAAGCACCTTCAATTAGCTGACCCAACATTCGGTACACCATCGGAAATAGACATTTTAATAGGTGCTGATTTAATTCCTCATATTTTTAAGAGTCACAAAATACTAACTGATGGATTATGCGGCATTCATACCATTTTCGGGTGGGTTATCACTGGTAGAACCCCTCTAACTCAGAATGTGTGCTCAACTTCAACCTTTTTAACGTTAAATGAGCCGCCATCTTTGACTGAAACGTTAACCAAATTTTGGGAAATAGAGGAGGTACCAAAGCACTCTTATGAAGACCCCGAAAATAAGTTATGCGAACTCATGTTTGAAAAATTGCATTATAGAACTCCAGAAGGACGTTATGTCGTTCCATTAATGCTTAAAAATGACAACCCGATTTTTACCGGAACTTTTGGTTTAGCAAAATCCCGCTTGTCCAGTTTAGAGCGTCGTTTAAGAGTGCAATCGAAAGTGAAGGAAGGTTATATCGATTTCCTAAAAGAATATGAAGATTTAGGTCACATGACCAAAGTGCCTCTCGGAATAGCATCATACTATATCCCTCATCAAAGTGTCATTCGATTAAATGCCATCAGTACGAAGTTTAGAGTGGTGTTCGATGCCTCTATGAGGACTGAAAACGGATCTTCACTAAATTCCATGTTATTTAAAGGGCCTAAACTTCAAGCTGAAATCTTTGACATCATTTTCAAATTTAGAGTCCATCCTATCGTTTTCATGGCCGATATCTGTAAAACGTATCGACAGATATTGATAAGGCCTGAAGATCGTGTATGTCAGCACATTCTGTGGAGAGAGGATGAAACTCAACCGTTAACTGAATTCGAACTGAACACGGTAACTTATGGCACAAGCTCGGCGCCGTATCTCTCCATCAAAACGCTTAAGCAGCTTAGCAAAGATGAAGGCGATAACTTTCCTGAGGCTAAGAAAGTAATCGAAGAGGACACGTATGTTGATGACGTTGCAACTGGTGCACCAACGCTTGAAGCCGCCATTATTAAAAGAAATCAAACCATCGGTTTATGTGCTAAAGGTTTTTTTGAGCTTAAAAAATGGTCGAGTAATCACCCGGAATTACTTTCGGATCTCAACGATGATCAAAAAGCTGAGCCACGCCTTTTTAAGCCAACGGATTCCGATATCAACCTAAATGTGCTAGGCATTAAATGGGAGCCAATTTCAGACACATTTTCTTACAGCACAATAGATATGGATGAAACCTGCACAAAAAGATCCATTCTATCTAACTTAGCCAAAATTTATGACCCATTAGGTTGGCTTTCGCCTATTGTGTTTATCGGAAAGTGTCTCATTCAAAAAACCTGGATTTTGGGTCTTGACTGGGACTCTCCAGTACCCGAGAAAATTAAGAACCAATGGGAATGCTGGTCCTCTCAACTTTATCAAGTTTCAATGATAAAACTGCCACGATACACTTTCTCGCAGAACTGTCATAAAATTTAGCTCTGTAGCTGGATTTTCAGACGCCTCTGAAAAAGGGTACGGTGCGTGCATCTATGTAATAGTGGAAAGTCAAGATTCAGGTATAAAATCGCATTTACTCACGGCCAAGTCCAAAGTTGCGCCGCTAAAAACATTAAGTATTCCACGTTTAGAGTTATGTGGTGCAGTTGTTTTATCAAAACTTTTAGCTTACGTCAAAAGATCCTATGCAGCTCTTAACATCAAAGTGGACCAATTTATGCGTTCAGTGACTCTACTACTGTGTTAAATTGGATCACTTCGCCGCCATACCAACTAACAACATTCGTAGCTAATAGAGAAGCATCCATTTTAGACAATTTTGAGCCGGAATTCTGGGCGTATATTCCAAGTAAGGAGAATCCTGCGGATTTATTGTCTAGGGGTCTCTTACCTTCTCAACTTGTGAAAAATACTATGTGGTGGCATGGGCCAGCATGGCTCCAAACCAATGAATTAAATTGGCCTTCAACTAAAATCACTCATGTGCCAAAAGATAACATTCTTGAGTTAAAGCCGAAATCTAAAATCACGTGCATTGCAAAAAAGAATTTTGAATTTCAAAATGATCTGTTGAATTCATACTCCAATTTGACAAAGCTTTTGAATGTTACCGCATGGTGTTTCAGGTTCATAAACCGCTGTAAAAAAGGTACAAATAAAACACATGAAAAATTCATATCTACGGCAGAAAAGAGCGAATCTTTAGATTATTGGATAAAACAAACGCAAGAAATGGAATTTCATGATGAATTACTTGCGTTAAGTAAATCACAACCATTGCATCCAAAATTCAGACAACTGAATCCTTATCTGGATGAAAAAGGTATTTTCAGAGTTGGTGGTCGATTACAAGCATCGAAATTACCGGAAAATTCTAAACATCCTTTCATTTAACCGAAAAAAAGTCCATTGACAGATTTGTTGATTGATTATTACCATAAGAAATACCTTCACGCAGGTCCGAGAACGCTACGATGTATTTTAAATCAAAAGTTTTGGATTTTTTCCATTAGAAGTGTTTTACGTTCGCGCTTACTAAAATGCATACAATGTTTCAAGATCTCGCCTAAAACTATGTCACCTATGATGGGTAATTTACCTTCCTGTCGGGTCACGCCTATTAAGTGTTTCATAAAATCAGGAGTTGATTTCGGAGGTCCGTTTCTCATTAAAACTAGTAAACGGAGAAACGCCCCTTTCGCAAAAGCGTACGTCTGTCTATTTATCTGTATGGCTACAAAAGCGATCGACTTAGAATTAGTTTCAGATATGACTGCTGAAGCTTTCCTCGCAGCATTAGATAGATTTATTTCACGGAGGGGTCAGTGCACCGACATGTACTCTGATAACGGTTCGAATTTTATTGGAGCCAAATCTCAATTAAACGAGTTGTATGATTTTCTGACATCAAATTTGAATAAAAATAAAGTATGTTCTGAACTAACAGAAAGGAATTTGACTTGGCATTTCAACCCCCCCCCCCCCCCCCGCACCTCATTTCGGAGGCTTGTGGGAGGCGGGAATAAAAGCCGTAAAATACCATCTGAAAAGGATTCTCGGAGACCAGAAATTCACTTTTGAAGAGCTGGCAACCCTGCTCACTAAAATCGAGTCAATTTTAAATTCACGGCCGCTCTGTGCTCAATCCGATGATCCAGATGACTTAGATCCGCTCACTCCTGCTCATTTCCTGTTCAGTGGTCCTATCAACCATTTGCCGGAATATGATTGGACCAAAGAACCCGAAAATCGATTAAATCGATGGCAGCTGATTCAAAAGTTAACACAAAGTTATTGGAATCGTTGGTCCAACGAGTACCTGAACACACTGAATCAACGGTCAAAATGGACCACTGAACAGGCAAATTTGAAGCCCAACGATCTAGTAATCATAAAAGATGTCAACGCAAGTTATAAATGGAAGTTGGGGCGCGTTATCGATACTTTCCCTGGAAAAGATGGCACAACTCGCGTCGCCAGGATCAAAACAGCGCACGGCGAGCTTCTAAGGCCCGTGGCTAAGCTTTGCTTATTACCTACGCATTAATCATCGATTCATCGATTCACCGTTCATCAAAGTAATCATCAATTCATCGTTCATCAATTTCAATCTCACAGTTTGCCTTAAAATCTTGTACAAAATATTAATAAAAGTTGTTTCTTCTTGATCTCAAATAGAATTTTTTTAGTTTTTTCTTTTATTCCTCCGGGTTTTTTATGGTGGGGGTAGGTTAAATTTTCTTTTCTTTGTTCTGCATAGAAGTTGTTTCTTTTTAAAAAAAAAAAAAAAAAAAATGTGTGTGGTGTGTAAATAGTCGATTTTTGTCTAGTCAGTTGAAGTACCTTTTTTATTTTTTTTTGGTGAAGGGTATGTTCAAACTTTAAGTTTTTTTTTGCAATAAGTTTTGTTTCAAAGTGCGCGGTCCGACAGCTTTGCCGGCGACTCGCGGCGCGTCTGATTGTGTGTCAAATTTTTGTCTAGTTTTTCCTCATACTTATCACGCCATCTATCAATCGTATCAATCATCGTATCATCAAATCATTCTCTTTACCCATAGATCGCGTTCGCGCATCTTGTCGTATGTTACTCGCTTTTTCAACTCATTTTAATTTCATATATATAGTCTCAGAGCGGGTATATCTTGCTTTTCGATCGAGGGTTAATTATACAGATTGACTTCTAAATTTTGTGACTCGAGTGCCCGATAGCATGCCTGAGCCGCACAGTGTTTTGAATCCGGCGCGGCGCGGACTTTGGGGCCCAAAAAATCGAAGTCGTGTTTTTAGAGTCAAAACATGACTAAATCTTCAGTTTAGTATCCTATGCACTCCATTTCACCAAAATTTTGGCTTATAATTCGTTTTTTTACTTTTTTAAACGCTCAAAATATCACTTTCGGCAGGTTCCGATTTTTTTTTAAAACCATGCTCCAAATGTATGGGGTTTTCTTTGTTCATATTAAAAATTTTGTAAAAATGAAATACACCATTTTATTCAGCGTACTTTCAGCTTTAAAATGAGTTATATGAAGTTAAACTTTTCTACTTTTACGACCTTGATAAGCTTGTTTAAAGAGTTGAGGAAAAATTTACGGTTTTTCAACTTTAGGCAGAGCTAAAAAAAAAGCCTTAAATTGCCTTAAAAAACGGCTTTCAGGGAGCGATAGAGTAACATCTAGAGAAAAAATACCCAAAAAATTGGCTGCCACTTTTTGCGACTCTTGGAGAAATCGCAATTTTTGTAAGTCGACCTCCGTAAAATTAACTACTTTTTTTCTCTCGCCGCGCAAGCAACTGTCTCACGTCTAGGCCGAGCGCCCCGAGCGGCAGAAGCTGCTTATGTGTTGGACGCGCATCGGCACTCACTACTTCTTCTGGCTGGTTGTGTGGCTAACGTTTTTGCCTTGCACGCATTGAACCGGGGTTCGAATCCCACCATCTGTCATTTTTTTCCCGGCTTGCTCACATGTTTTGTTTAAATTCCCCTTTTCCCTTCCATCGTAGAAATTTTTTCCACTATTTTCATTGCCTACAGATGATGGCAACTTTTCATAATAGAAATATAATCGTAGTAAAAACCTAAATTTTCGAATTTTCGAATTTTTCTTGATGAGGCATTTAATGTTCCAAATTTTATCTCATTTTCACTGACCTGAGCTCATTACAAGCGCTTTTGCAGAGCTATTACTGATAGAAAGAGTCTGGTCTGGGGAGGGAGGGGGGGTTTATTTCGTGCATTTATAATGGAAGAAATTTGAAAACCTTCATTCTCGGATCTGTAAAATCATAAGTGTCGCAATCGCGCGTAGCGTGCTATTAGGCAAAATTGCAGTTTGTCTATTTAAACTCATTAAAAGATCGAAGTTTTGAGTATTCGGCGAACGCCTTTGCATTCGACCTTTTACATGGGTTTAAATGGACAAAATAAAACGTTGCCAATTTGCACGCTACGCCAATGAAGTGTAGCCGATGTCAAAGTCATCGATAAACCCCATCGATTACTGACAAAGAGAACATCAATATTACTCGATGCTTATTGTTCTTTGCTATTTCGGAACTTGTCTCTACATCCGACCGTTTTGTAGGTCAATGACCGCGCCACAGATCGCCTTATCAATTTTGCACCTCGTTGATCGATCTGTAGAATCTTATCTGAAAGCTGCGGTGTCGGCTGATTCCATGATTAGCTATTAGGACTATTATTGTTTGTGATTTTTCCCAGTATTATTATCTTTATTCATTATCATTCAAAATAAAATTTCAAAAAATAAGTAACTTGAAACTTACTAAAAAAAAAAAATCTTAAAAACTGACCATTTTGCGGCGGTAGAGCATTAATTCTGTGTTTCCCATGGTCAGCCATAAAAAATAAGATAAATTTGTACGTTGTCATTGCCATATATGACATTTTTCCCGTTTCTTTCACCTTTTTTAATTTTTGTCCAGGATTTACTTAAAAAATACCCCTGTGCGAAAATTTCGACCCTTCCTATGAATTTCTCGTCCCCAACTACGTAGGGTGGCAGGGGTTTGATTATTTTTTTAAGCGCTATAGTAGAGTTATAAGCCAATGTCCGCCGGTCCCCTTTTCAAACACTGTGAGCCGTAGTGAGGACAGGATACCCGGTTGGGCCGATCGAAGCTTAGTCGTTAAGGCTGTGTTACCAACTTGCGAATAACAGTGCGCCGAAGTGAGGACACTAATTGTTCGTAAGCCCTTCCAAGATTATATATTCTGACAATGTCAACTCCCCATTAATCATTCGTTTTTCATTCATTTCATTCATTCACATCATTCATTCTTTTCATCAAGAGCAAAGCTCTATTTTCTTTCAAACTAGTACATTGGGCGGGTGCGTTCCATTCTGGACCACGTTTTCTAGCTGCGTTCGTTTTTGGGCCCTAGAACACTAAATATAATTAGTGCGAATTCTCAAATCTCAACTCTCAATTCTCAAAACAAATCGTCATTAATCATCGTCTTTAAGTTCTTGCTATTTCGTTAGCCGGAAAACTCTCTTTTTTTTCGTTTTTCATCGAATCGTCAAATTTGTTCTTTTCTCTAAGTAATTTTTTAAATTTTTCGTTCTCGTTTTTCCTTATCGTAATAATTTAAAAAATTAAAATCAATTAAAATAAATTTAAATAAACTACTGATTTAAACCATTCTCTTTTTATCGCGTTTTCAATTAACATCAGTATTATTTTGTTTTTTTTCGTGAGTAGGATAGACTTCAATGATGATAAGGTAGCTTAATTTATCTATCTCATTCTTTTAAGTTTTTATAAACATATTTTTTCATATCTGAGAAGTCTATTCACTCTAAATCATACAGTCTCTATTTGCTGCGAGTGTGTTCACGAAAGTGTTTCGTGACATTTCGTGAACTTTTCAATACCTGTCGCATGGCAGTCGGGTGTTAAGGTGCATCATCTGCCTCTTAACTTTCCATGCGAATTTAAATTGGAATAATTTTCTAACCAACTAAAGTAGTAACAATCATCAAGATTTTCCATTCATTTTTGGGTTTTTTTTTTTTTTTTTTACATCAATAACATTTACTTTATAACGCATTTGCAACGATTGTTAGGTATAAAGTTGGGTTTATGTACTTTTTTATTGCAGCTTGCAGCTCTCATCCTCTCAAACTCGCAATCATCATTTATGTCCGGCATGTCTCACAGATTTAAGTCTTTTTCTGTTCTTCCATTCTTTCGAAGCAAATAAACGTTCAATTTCACTCTTGTTTTGATTCGCCGAAACATTGCTGAAGTCTGTTGACTGATGTATTTTTTTGATCTTCTGACTAGTCACCCTCTCTTCGAACGAAACCTGTCGGTTAGCGGAGACCAAAATTTTCCTTTTCAGAGTTATACTCCTCTCTGGGGAACTTCAATCCATCCTCGTTTTGCCTTGTGAGAGTTAGAAACAGATTGTTCCAGAAAATAAAATGTCTGATTGATCGTTTACATTTTCCGCTCACTCCGGCCACGACAATTAATACTCAGGTATTATTTTATTTTTGATTGACAGTCTCACCTCTTGCCTTATGAATTATAGGGTACCCATTGCAGTTTTATCACTCATGAAAGTGTCGAAGGAGTCATAAACTTAAAGCACAGCGAGACATAGGTACCAAGGTAGTTGACGGGTCATAACTACGTAGGCCAAGTGTGCAGTGCTTTCAACGTGTTATTCTTTGAATGACATCCTGCTAGATACTGTTTGGGGACTGTTTATTTTTATTGTGTCTTCCTAGTCCAAGCGCTTATCAATTTTAAACTATTCATTGTATTACATCCGTGAGCAATTTGCTCCAAGCTTATGCTATTTCAGAGAAAACGCAAGTAAGTTAAGAAATTTCATTCGCCGTGACATAATCCCTCAGCAGGCTGATTATAAATGATTGTATCGTAAAGCCATTGAGTCGATGATCAATCAAGTACGTGTTATCTCATGGGTGGTATCATTCCGATAGGTTTAATCCGTATAGAAACCCTCCCACCTCTGCGGAAATTCTCGGATAGCCCAGGAGTCATTGGTGAATTTCTGCAGAGATGGAAGGGTTTCAATCGAGATGGAAGGGTTTTTATCGGAATGAAACCTAACGCAATAACACCACCCAGAAGATTTAAAATGTATGTGTTCATTGACTGAATAGCATTACTATACAATTGTTTATAATCAGCCCGCTGAAAAATAATCAGACCCCAGAGACGGTAAACAAGGTTAATTGCAACCAAGTTTTTTTTTTTTTTTTTTTTTTTTTTTTTTTTTTTTTTTTTTTTTTTTTTTAAATTAACATATAGGTATTAATTTGATAGTTTGGGAAAAAGTCTGCCTTTCAGTTCATTAGTTATTTTTAAATTGATTAATCACTTGTAATCGATTGTAAGACTCCTCTAAAGTCTCACTCAGAATCATTTGATGCTTAAAGCTCTGGAGAGCCTTAGTCGCCACCGTAACAACTTGGGAAAACAACTCCAGGGGGCATGCTCAGGCAGCAAGTATTGCTCGCATCCTCTGTGCCCACCCTAGGCAGACTTTTAAATATTTGAGTGCAACTCGCACTTTTGGTCTGCCTCAGTAAGTCCAGAGACTGATTTTATGTGTGTTTTACTACCAAACAAAAAAGTTTTGACTTTGAGATACATTGCGTATTCTTGTGGATCAAAGCAATGTTATGCGCTACGCGTGCATTCTTAGCAGTAGAAACATTTGCATTTGCTAGTACATCTTGTTAATCACCCTGCTTACCTAAGACTGGTAAATGAAGCAGAAACTTCGTTATAATATTAGTTATTCTCCTCAATCTGCAAGTTAATAACTTATGAGTTAATTTCATTTAATTCCAAGTGGTGATTTCCACCCTAAAATAAATAGAGGCAGTGTGGTTGTCTGCAATCTGGCAACGCTGCATTTTGTCCTTTTAGATGAGTGAAATTGTGCATGGATTTAAATGAAGAAATACAGCATTGCTAGATTTCATGTGACACTACTAAGTAGAGGTCTTTTTAAATCTTTGGCGTCTGATAGCGCTCAGGGTTTATGCGCAGACACGCACTTTACTTCTACTGCGTTAAGCATTAAGACATGTTCAACGGTCTATCAACAAGCACAGCACAACACAAGATGGCACAAGACGCAAGACTCTCACAAAAAAAAAATGAGGATGAATTTAAATCCCTGGTGAAGGAAAAAAAGGTTTAAAGGTTTAAAATGAGTGGGTATCCATTGACCAACAACTTCCATCTGAGGGGATGACATATCATAAGATATAAAACTTAGAAAAAAACTTAAACTATCCATCCATGGATTTCAGCAATTCAAAACAAGAGTGAACTCAAAAGTTTGTTAGCTTAGAATAACGCTTTGAATGAACAGCAAAACTGAAATAAACAAAAATTTTTAGCTGTCAGAGCATCTGAAGTAAGTGCAAAAGCAATGAATAACTATATAAGGAATAAAAAGCGTTTGTAATGAAACCATAGAGCTAGGTAGATAGACATCATCGGTAAAAAAGATTTTTTAATCTTTTTTTTAGGGTTTCTTTTTCCTTTTTTTCCCCCCATCCTGAAGAAAATTTATTGATTTGCATAGTAAGAAGGTTTTTCACCAGCAGTTATTTTTGTTCTCGGTTTTTGCATCATTCGAGAAAGACAGAGTCATTACTCATGATCCACCAATCATTCCTCTTACATCAAAGTGTAAAGTCAATTGCAATGTTCTATAAATCCTCCAGATCAATTTTAAAATAATAAAAAAAACAACTGCTCGGATTTTAATGACTACCTACTTTCTGAATCCAATGAACGTTGTAATTTCCTAAACTTTTCTTGGAAGCTGTTTCTCTTAATTCCAGGGGTTTAGAAAGAAAAAAACTGAATGAAAAAAAAAAATTCAATGCCATATTGAAATAAAAAGAAAAATTAATTTGAAGAAAAATTTTCAGTCACATTTTTAAAGAAATCTATATTTAAGTTTTGTTGAAGTTTATTTCCATGTCCGTAATGTCAGTATGAATACCAAATGCTGTACATTTGAATTAAAAACATGTTTAAAAGCTGGTATTTTGACAGTGGAATAACATTCAATCTTTTGAGACCAAATAAATTATGAGCTTTAATGCTACCTAAGAAAACAGTCAGGCAAAAGGGGAAGTCAGAAACATCATTCATTCTTCTGTGTGCCTTATGAATGGATATCATATCACTGCTTTTTTAATTCACCTTATGGTTTTTGGTTTTTTTTTTTTCCCCAAAGAAAAATTTTTTGGGTGCAAATGCTGATGAAATTCGATGAAAGCTTATCTAAATGAATGGAAGAAAATGCATAAGACAGATTTTCCTGATTCTCAGCCAGCTAAATATTCTTCAAAACCCTCCCTATGATTAAAAGCAGTTTTTTTCTTCAAAACTTTTGATATTTTCACCAAAAGACTTTTCGCCCAAAAGCTCAGAGTTAGTAATCGGCCAAGTCAGAAAACTACACGTTCTGATTTTGCTCCCAAAAAAGCTGATATCCGAACGCCAAGTCAAGATATTTTCTTCCCCTCTCTCTCTCTCTCTCTCTCTCTCTCTCTCTCTCTCTCTCTCTCTTGACGGAGTAGAAATCACTGTGGGGGCCCCGTCCACCCACCATCATTTGGGGACCTCAGAGTTAGGGCTTTCTTTAGATAGAGGATGACGCACTAATAAGAAAAAATTTGTTCGTTTTTCGACTCCATCCGATTTAAGGTACTCCATCCACATTTCCCGGGGTGGGGACTTGCCCCATAACGACGGTGGGGGACGACGTCCCCATAGCCGCGGTGATAAGACGGAGAGAGTGTTCTCTGCCGATTGCGCCGTTGCCATGTGTTCGTAAAATACGGGTGTAGTCTCCCCTGTCGTTGTGGGGGCCCCCTCTTTTTTCGAGAGGAACCATGCTGCGTTGGCCCTTCGAACGCGCACTGGTTTGACCTTGGAGCTATTAAACCCCTCAGATTCACACTATCAACTCTCGTCGGCCACGGCTTGTCGCCTTCTTTCAAACTAGAATCCGCTAGGTGACTTCTCTCGTGCTTTTCATCACACCATTCACACCTCCTCCCACTCTATTTGAATTCCAGTAAAAATACCGCCACCCCCAAACTGTTTCCCGCACGCATAACAGTGGTTACCAGTCAGTCAAAAAGTAGGGGGGGGGGGCTTGGAAAGGTGAAAATTTATGTTTTTTTTTTTCTTATTTGTTTATTTATTTATTTATTTTTTTTTTATTTTTTTTTTTTATTTATTTATTTATTTATTTATTTATTTATTTATTTATTATTTATTCATTCAATCGTTAATTATTATTATTATTATTATTATTTTTTTTTTTTAATTTTTTTTTTATTTTTTTTTATTTTCTTTTTGAAGGAGTGGTTTAAAAAGCTGTAGACGGTTTTTTTTTCATATTTTTTTTTTTTTTTTCTTTCCTTTCATTTTTTCTCACTTTGTTCAACCCCTCCTTCCAAAATAGTGGGGGGGAATTGAGCCCTCAAATCCTCACCGACAGACCGCTACTGACGCAGGTCGCACACGGTGTCATAGACTTGCCGTTTCCAAAATTTTTTCCCCGAGAATGGCTGGTCTTAAAAAGAGAGGCTAAATTTTTTCGGAATTTGATACAAGAAATTCATTTCTACCCCCCCTATTAAGATAATTTTGATGAATTATATCTTGGGGCTAAAATTTTTTGAAAGGGTCGATCGATTTTTTTTAAAAACATTGATGCGAGTAATTTGGGCTCATCTTAGATTTACCAGGTGTTTACTTGAATATCTAGCGCAGAACAAAAATAATAAAATAGAATAGATAAATTCGTTATTAGCTTTTGCAAGAGGGGGGGGGGGGAGTTAAAAATGGTCAACAGAGGGTGGGCAGACGAGAAAACCACCAAAAAAGCGGGAAAATTCAGTGATTCTTTTCCCTTCCAAGCGTTCAAGCGTATCTAGCCGTCATTTGAAACAGCTTGACTGCTACAGAAACGCACGATGAAGACAAACTTGAATTTCATAGCGTTCATGAAGCAAAATTGGGAGGGGCAGCAACATTCAATGAATCATTCAACCAGAATGAAGTCGACGTTTACCTATAGTTTCATCAGTGTTTGAACGTGCGTTTTGAAAATACGTTATTTTTGGTTCAGGTATCAAATGGAATTTCCATGGCATTATGCCGGCTACTTTTCAAGGTCACTTACAAAAAATAGCTTTCATTCATCAAGTCCTATCACCAAAAAAAATTTTTCTTGCGGGTCGTAGGCTTGCGAGGGTTTGGTGAGATATAGAACTGAGTGCGCTAAAATTTAAGGATCGGTGGAGTCCTACGATTTTGGTGATTCTTGTCGGCGAATGGAGCTTTTATTTTATTCAAACATGTTCTGATTAAATTTTTTCTGTAGATTTTAGTTCTAAATTTTGCCACCATAGTTCGATGTATGACAAAAATTCAGAAAATGGTTCAGTAGGTACTTTCAAAATATCGAGCTATTTGAGACCCGAGGAAGGTTTCGAGGTAGAATGGGGCTATTGCACACTTTTGCTATAAGCGATTAATAGTCGATCATGGCGTAAAAACCTCAAAAAATAACGATGGCGGCACTAAAAACTTCCAAAATCCACTCCAAAACTCAAAAAACGCAGTTATTTGTGGGAGCGTAATGGTGGCCGAAGGCACTAACAATGGGAGATTCCCATCTAACATTTCTGAAACTCCATCAAGAAGTGACCAATAAGAGACTAGTTTCATTTGACACCGGTGTCACTTGGTGTTGCGGTACCATTCATCGGATGTGGATCATCACTCTGATGACTAATTACTCTGTGAATCATCCTTGTCAGCATAGAGAGAGTGACGAAATTAAGATAGGCATCTCCCATTGTTAGTGCCTTCGGCCACCATTACGCTCGCGCAAATAACTGCGTTTATTGAGTTTAGGAGGGGATTTTGGAAGTTTTTAGTGCCGCCATCGTTTTTTTTTTGAGATTTTTACGCCATAATCGACTATTAAATCGCTTATAGAAAAAGTGTGCAATAGCCCCATTGTGAGACTCTCCATCAAGAAAAATTCAAAAATGAAAAAGTTGTGGTTGGAGAAAATTGATCATGAATCGATAGTGGCAATCGATTCACGATAGATTTTAATGCGGCCTCTTTTTTGTATTTGTTTTTGTTTTTTCGTTTTTTGTTTTTTGTTTTTTTCTTTTTTTATGGAATTTAACATCACCAAGCTTCCTCGAAACCATTCGTGACTCCGTGTGTCCCAACAGCTCGATTTTTTAAAAAATACTTAAATTTTTTTCTCAGTTTTCGTCTTAAATTGAACCGAATGGGAGATCAATTATAAAGGAACGGAACTAAAAAACTATGGAATCTCCGTAAGGAGTGAAGCTACCTATACAACCTCTTTGAAACAGTGTAATCTGTGAGCAATAAAAGAGCACATGAAAATAGAATTTAAGAGCTGTTTTAAAATTATCTTTTCAGGTATTTGGCAAAAAAAAAAACATTAAAAAAGGCAATGCGACGATTGTTTCCACCTTAGTCATTGCGATCAATCCACAAGTTTACTCCATCATAAAATCGGATTGAAAAATACTATATCAAATTAGTAAGGTAAATCGGGAAACAAATAGAAGATGCAAAAAATCAAAAAATCTCAATTTTCTCGAGACCAAATTCTGGAACAGTTTCATACAAAGTATCTCACGTAAATAAATCTGGTGTCCAAGAAAAGTTAAATTTTCAAAACTCTTCAGAGAAGAGCCCCCCTCCTTCTAAAAATCTACCATACTATAAAAAATTTCTGGATTCACATCCTATGGGTGCACGCATACGCCCGCACTTTTTTTATTGAGTTGGCCCATTAAAAGTTGTTCAGAAAAAAACGCAAGCTATCGTCATCTACAGTTTTGCACGTAGCGCCGAGAAGTATTGACATATCTAATGATGTCAAAATCTATTTTCCCAGATGCGATGCAGATTTTTGTTGTAAAAACCCTGAAATCAAAGTTTTTATTTTGGGGAGCGAATTCCAATACGTCTGTTTTGTTTTATTTCAAAACTTAACTTTGACGTCTTGACAAAATTTTTGTAATCTGCATATTTGATTTCCACCAGGGGGAAAAAAAATCCTCTCCCCCTCCCCCTTCAAAACCCGATAGTGAGAGTCTCTATTTTAAACATGTTACGGAGGACCTCAATAAAATAGTAGAAAGTTAACTTTTGAACTTCTTGATCCCAAAAAAGTGAGAATCGATATTTGCGGTTCGAAGGATTCAGTAAGATTTAAAGTGTTGGCAATTATTCAATTTATCAAACTCCAATTCTTCTCTCTGCGTTTTGACATTAAATCGCGGTTTCTTCTCACCTGAAGAACAAACAAAAAAAAAAAAAAACAAAAACACAAAAAACGAACGTATATCAAGCTAAAAGATGTGCTATTTATTTAAAGAGCCCCTTAACCGAAAGTTTCCGTTCCTGAGTATCGAGCCTCTTCGGATAGAGGGCCCATATTCCCTCCTCCTGTAGTATACGTGATATGATGGTTCTTGATGTCTTCGTCATCAGACCATCAAAGTTGTGAAATGAGCTCTTTTTTAGATCACTGCGAAGCGAGGAAGAACCAATCAAATTTACGTGAATCGAAGTCCACATTCGAAAATATTCGCCGCTGTTCGGCTTTCTTTTTTTCTTGCTTGAAAGAAAAAATCCGTTTTCACCTTAAGTCGACATGGAATCAAGTTAGCAACTTGTCAAAAAGGTCCGTGCCTCGTGCAATCAGTCTAAAATATTGTGATAGAACAGACATGATTGTTATTTAGAAACAGCTTAATGGGTATGTTGCAAACGTTTGCTACACCGTTATATAGAGACCATTCTTGCGTAAAATTACTTGAAAGTAACGTTGAGAGCATCAGAAAATTCCAAAATCCACTCACAAACTCAATAAATGCGTAAACGACAAAAAACGAAACTACTGTGATTGCATGAGCGTGGAATCATAGAAAACGTTGCACTTAGATGGGGCTCGAGTCCCCATTGTCACCCGCTCATTCGATCGCCACCTTGTAATTTTAACAGCATTTCAGGAGTTTGTGAGTGGATGATTTTGGAACTTTTTGATGCTCTCAATGTTATTTTCAAGTGATTTTACATAGGAATCAACCCTCCATATCGCTGTAGCAAAAGTTTGCAACAGACTCATTGCATGGCTCTATTTCCGAGTATCTGATTTTTCCGCGAAAGGAATACGTGTTACAGGAGTTCTACCTATTAGGTTCTTAATATCAGTCCACTCAGAGCAAAAATCGACTTTTGAATTCTTTGAACAAACATGCGGTGGCTGGGAACACTTTTTAGCTGTTGGATCTCTACTATTTCGTTTTCGGGGGGTACATCCGAATAAAGGGTGGTGTGGGGATCCTTCTGCAGTTTTTTTGTTTGTTTTTCTTTTCCTTTTATTTTATTTTTTTTATTTTTATTTTTTTTAATTTGCCCTCTCTGAAAAGCAATTTTACGCTGCTGTGGGGACGGAAAATCCTAGAGGAAAATCGTATGAATTACTGTACTTTTAAATTTTTTCTTTTATGTATATTATTTCTACAGTTGTAAAAATAACGCGCTTAGTAATAAAGGGGATTCTACTGACATATATGTACCAATGGGGCTGTTGTGCAATTTTTTAAAAGCTATTTAAAGGGGCGATGCAGTTATGAAAAACCCCCAAAAGTTTACGATGGTTACACTAAATTCTCACGAAATCCACTCCCACACCCTTTAAAATGATTTTCAACGTGCAACCGTAATAGCGGTGTTGGGCTCAAATAATGAGGGATTCCCACTTTAATTTCGTCTCTTTTTCTATGCTTGGAAGGGAGATTCACGGAGTAACTAACCATCAGAGGAGTGATATACAGCCTATTAAAGGTACCGTGACGCCTGGTGACACCGGTGCCGAATTAGGAGACTTGCCTCTTATTGGTCACTTCTGGATGGAGTGACGGTGATATTAGATAGACATATTCTATCATTAAATTTTCAACGCCGCGCCACCACAACGCTAGCACATTTAAAATCATTTTATAAGTTTAGGATTGAATTTCGTGCGAGTTATCAGTGCTACCGCTGTTATTTTTGCAGATTTATACATCTGAATCAACCCCTCGAAGAAAAAATTGCTACTTACCAAGAATCGACCGGAGTATCGATTAGGCTGCCCCCCCCCCCCCCCCGTTGCCTTGAGATTTTTTGTCGGTATAATTTTTAAACTGAACACTCCTACACATTAGTTGACAAACATCTCAAAAATTATTATCGAATAGTATCCAGGAATTTCACGCTTCAATTTAAAAAGGGAAACCCAAAATTTTTGCAAACTCGTTCCCTAATCGCATTTTTGTTTAGAAGTATGAGTAATTGTACGCGCACGCAGCTCGATTGTTCAGGTGGGTCATAATCTTAATGAACTATTGGCATTTATGCTTGAACTTAAGCCACCAAGGTATACAAAACAAGAAGAGACGATATTAAAACGCACAATTTACAATGATTACTACTTATTATTAGAACCCTAGAATTATCGCGTTTTCGGCTGCGCGATGGTTCAAAATTCTTTCAACAATGACTCCCCCCGATTCAGACATGGTTTTGATTGGCCCTCAAATTAGAAAGTTATTCTTTGACTTAATTTTGTTTTTGTTTTTGTAATTATGATTTTTGCTTTTGATTATACCAACTTACTGTACGCTGACATCCAAAAAATGGAGAAAAAAATTAATTTACAAAAGGAATTGGTACTTTAGATCAGGAAAAAAAAAAAAAACTCGATCATACAATAATTGAGGCATTTTTCGGTAAATGGGCGTATGGCGATTTACGCCCTTTTTTGGAGAACTCGTTTTTGAAATCCTGGCGATGTGACCTAACAGGGGATATAAATTATTCATATGTCGAACGGAAAATAACCAAGAAACAATCGTTCGAATGGACGCACCTACAACGTTTTGTTATGACGTTTTAAACTTTCAAACGCGTTTTTCTCGAAAGTAGTTTTTTCGCCATACGCCCATTTACCGAAAAATGCCTCAATTATGAATAATGATGGTGGTTTTTATACTTGCATAAAGTGCAAAAAAAAGTATATCAATAAACCACTTAAAAAAGTAGATAAATAAAAGAACAGAATAATTGTCTACGAAACGCATCTCGGAAGAAAGAAAAAATTTCCCCTTTGGAATAAGACTATCCTATACGGCCTGGAGCGATCAACCAAAAAGTGACCCGCGAAACCTCTAGCCTACTCACCGAAACCGTACACGGTCTCAATTCAAGCAGCTGAGGATGTTATACGTGAGGGCAACTAAGCATATTTTATTTTGTATCTAAAACACACTGTCAGACAACGTCGCAATTAATTCCGATCCATCCAGCAGAGGGCGCGTTTATCATAGAGTTTTGAGGTCCCCACTATGATTACATGGCAGGTAAGAGAGACGGCAGTCTTGACACCATCATTGTGGGGCAAACTTTTAAAAAAGAGATTAAGCGTAATGAGACTCGTCAAAAACTACCTTAAGGTTTCAAAAAAAAGATACTGGCATAGCGCACGGTGCAAATTTAAAGTATGTAAGAAATTCGGGATTTTCTCCATGTTATATCCAATTGTCATCGTGGGGACCGCGGTAAGGTCCCCACAACGCGGTCTTTCCCCACAACGCGGTCTGTAGACTGCGCTAGGTCCCCACTGTGATACCCTCCTCTCTCTCTCTCTCTCTCTTCTCTCTCTCTCTCTCTCTCTCCTCTCTCTCTCTCTCTCTCTCTCTCTCTCTCTCTCTCTCTCTCTCTCTCTCTTTCTCCGTTACAGGAACTGTTAGAACGCTAAAAGATCTGTTTCGGCGTTCAAAGATAGTGAAATCATAGAACGCCAAGTGTGGGATTTCTTTTTTTTACTTAAAACTAGCCACTTTTACTTTAATGCTCCGAAATTGCATACCCCTCCAATGAAGGCGCCACTAACATCCGTCCTCATCAAAAATCCTTGGAGTTATGAAAAGTGGGGGACGAGAAAAAAATGGTTGGAAAAGAAATTTCAAAAAAAATAAAAAATGAAAAAAAAAAAAGAGGAAAAAGACTTGAGCCGTGACATTTTTCGGTTTTAATAACATTAAGAGGTATTCAATACAGTTGAATTGATGAATCGATGCATTTGAGTGTGAAGCAATTGGGTCACGGCTCAAGTTTTTTTCCCCTTTCTTTTTTTTCATTTTTTCTTTTTTTTGAAATTTCTTTTCCAACCACTTTTTTCTCGTCACCCACATTGCATAACTCCAAGGAGTTTTGATGAGGACGGATGTTAGTGGCGCCTTCATTGGAGCGGGTATGCAATTTCGGATGCATTAAAGTAAAAGTGGCTAGTTTTAAGTAAAAAAAAGAAATCCCACACTTGGCGTTCTATGATTTCACTATCTTTGAACGCCGAAACAGATCTTTTAGCGTTCTAACAGTTCCTGTAACGGAGAAAGAGAGAGAGAGAGAGAGAGAGAGAGAGAGAGAGAGAGAGAGAGAGAGAGAGAGAGAGAGAGAGAGGAAGAAAATATCTTGACTTGGCGTTCGGATATCAGCTTCTTTGGGAGCAAAATTGATTGTTCACTTTTTAATGAGGGAAACTTTAAACACAAAAGAATTAAGTCAGGAGCAAATTCGGTATTTATTAGAAGGAATGAAAGTTGAAAATTCGCCAAAGATTATAGTTTTGGTCCGCCTACACTTCTGAAACTACCTCCACCCTTGCCCCAAGCGGCACTTTCCGAGGGCGGCAAAATCAGCGCGAACAAAACAAAAAAAAAAAAAAAAAAAAACCAGTCATCAAAATATAGCAAATGGAGTCGATCGCCAGCTAAAGGGTTTTCATGTCATTTGTAACTCGGGCCGTTTCACTCCTGGCGTATCATGACTCTTTAACGTAAACAAAATGGTGATGTCACAGAAACCCCCCGAGTAACCCCTCCATCCATTCAGCTTGGAAAATGAAGTCGATCGCCCTCAAGGGTTTACGCACCTTTCACAACTCGGGCCGTTTCACTCCTGGCATCTCATGACTCTTAAACATGGGCAAAAAGGTTATGTCAAAGAAACAAAGTTACGTTCAAAGAAAAAGAAAGATTTGTTTGCCTCATATCTTTTGACCTTAAATCAAAACTTGTAATTAATCCAGTGGAAATTGCAAAATTGGTTTGAAACGAAAGTGCAACTGTTCTCGAGTGGCTATCTAGACACAAAATTCCAATACAACTATCCAGTAGTATCCAGGGGAGAAAATGCTTGTTTCTGTCATTCGTCAGTTTCTTTATCGTGCGCAGATTCCTCCAAAAGAAACGAGTACATTGGTTTCTGTGCCCTTATGGCTTATAGCCGCATTTAATTATTCTTACTTTCGTTTAAAATAAATTTCAAGCGGAACATCCCCCCCCCCCACCTAACTCATAACAAATGCCAGCACGAGCGCCAACATTTTTAGGGCCCTGAACTTTCAAAATAATGATAGAAAGCTCAAAAAAGTCCCTACAGTTGCTTCCGGGCTTCCACAAGAGAAAGGGGCCCTTTTAACTTTTCCTCAACGAGCCTTTGATGAAGAGGAGGCTCCTTAAGTCCTAGGAAACAGAATTATGAGGCTAATTTATTTGGAAAGAATGGTCTCACTTCAAACAATGGGTCTGTTGCAAACTTTTGCTACAACGATAAAGAGTGTTTCATCATATGTAAAATCGCCCAAAAAGTCCATTGGTGGCATCAAAAAGTTATGAAATGCGATAATAAACTCACACGAGATGTTTAATGAGATCCAAGATGTCGGTAAAATATCGAGCAAGCTGTATGCACGCACCTTTAACATCCAAGGATTGCCAACGTTGAGAATCTCACAGCTTCAGAGGTTATGTGTTTATTTACGTTGTGATTGGGTGTGATCGATAATTGTGAGGTTGGCTATCCTTGGATGTTCGTGGTGCATGCATACAGGTTGCTTGATATTTTACCGCCATCTTGGATTTCATTTAACGTCTCTTGTGAGTTTATTATCACATTTCATGACTTTCTTATGCCACCAATAGACTTTTCACGCGATTTTATATGAGATTTTACACTCTACAGCGCTGTAGCAAAAGTTTGCAACAGACCCATTGCGCCTATAATTTCAGAAAGATCCGCGTTTTTGAAGGAAAATATACTTACTTATAACTTAAGAACAGAACAGAAGGCCTTCACCTCTCCTTTTTTTATTCTTTCTGTTTTTCTTTTTTCGCTTTTATTTCTTCCCCCTTTCCCCCCTGGCTGCGTTAGGGGCCCCCAATCGTACCGGGCCCCACCGCACCGCGGTCCCTGCGGCCATGTAAGTTACGCCACTGGCTGGGTTTCACAATTTTATGGTTACAGACGGACAGACAGACACCACAGAAAGTTTGTGCATTTACACCTCCATGCCGCATATGGTTAAATCACAGAATAATACAATCAGAAGGGAAACTCCCATAAGAGCCAATGGAAACAAGATTTGGAATTTACCAGCACATACTGGCAACTGTGCCTACTCACTTCTCAAGATGGCGGACATGCTTTTTCAGGCTATACAACCAATCACAACTCGGCCAGTTGCCGAAGATCTGCCGAAGATTGCCGAAGATACTCACTTTCGAACATGGCGGCCCGAAGTAAAGAATGTTTCAAAATGAATTAGGGTTTCCGTTCTGATTAGAGTATTCTGTGGTTAAATAATATTGAAACGTCACGGATGAACCACTAATATTCATTCTTTAGGGTAGTACTAGGCATGATGACAGTCAATTATTTTGTAATGGGTCTGTTGCACACTTCGGCTACAGCGTTTTAAAGTATCAATGGGTCTGTTGCAAACTTTTGTTACAACGATAAAGAGTGTTTCATCGTATGTAAAATCGCCCGAAAAGTCCATTGGTGACATCAGAAAGTCATGAAATGCAATAATAAACTCACAAGAGACGTTTAATGAAATCCAAGATGGCGGTACAATATTGAGCAATCTGTATGCATGCACCTTTAAAATCCAAGGATTGGCAACGTTGACAACCTCACAGCTTCAGAGGTTATGTGTTTACTTACGTTTGTGATTGGGTGTGATCGATATAGTGAGGTTGGCTATCCTTGGATGTTCGTGGTGCATGCATACAGGTTGCTCAATATTTTACCGCCATCTTGGATTTCATTAAACGTCTCTCGTGAGTTTTATACTGCATTTTATGACTTTCTGGTGCCACCAATGGTCTTCTCATGCGATTTTACATGAGATTGAACACTCTGTAGCGCTGTAGTAAAAGTTTGCAACAGACCCATTCCCATGTATAAAGCCGAGAAAATAACAATGGCAGCATCAGAAAACACTAAAATTTAGTAATAAACTCACAAATTGCAAAAAACACTAGACACTATTCACCCCTGTATCTTTCCACCACGTGCACGATATTTCGCGAAATTAGCGCGGCACATTCAAATAATCACGGCCGACTGTCATCATAGCTGACTTCATAAACAAATAAACAGTAAACACTGACGGCGTCTGCTCGAATTCTTACGTTTCAAGTTACGTTTTCTCGAATTCTTACGTTTCCTCACAAAAGGTTGTGAAAGGTACGGAGACCGATATTTGTGTCGAAAACTTATCAAAATGAAACAATAACACACAGGAATTTCAAGCATGATGATCGAAGTTGGAAAAAAAGTCTTAAAGTAAAATAAATGTAGAGTCAAAATGTTTGTCTTATCTTCAATGATTAATGGCCTGGTCACAGAAATTGATTTGATGAAAAAATAAAAAAGTTACAAGGAAATGAGTACATCGCTGTTTTACTAGTGTTCACAGGCCAAGATTCGGAGTCGCGTGTGTAGATACCTATGGAGGTCCATAATGAGTCTGTTTCGTACTTTTGCTACATCAATATGACACATTGTTTCTGACGTAAAATTCGGCGAAAATAACGATGCGCACATTACAAACTTTCAAAATCCACTGATTAACTCAGAAAATACATCCCATTTCAAACAACCCGCGTTACACTAGATACTATATCACCGACTTATAACTACATAGATGGAACCATTTCGTTTATGTAAACATGAACAGAACTTACAAACATTGGAATGTTTCTTTTAGATGCGTATATTTCTTTTATTATTCTGTAATCTTTGATGAACCGAAAAGACTAGACACAGCAAATGCAGCCAATAGCTCATGTATTTAGAACGAAATTCCATCATTTTGTAGTTACGATGTTGTTTACTTATGCACGGTGGTTCCGTCTATGCAGGGGCGCCATTTGGGGGAGTGCAGGGGGGGCAATTGCCCCCCCCCCAAGGATTTTCAATGTGCCCAAAATATCATGTCAGAGAGATTTTTTGAAGATGCGCGGCAAAAAAAAAAAAGAAGAGGTTATCCAAATTATGGAGCCCCCCCCCCATTCAAGTCAGAGAGATTTTTTCAAGATGCACGGCCAAAAAAAAAAAAAAAAAAAAAAAAAAAAAAAAAAAAAAAAAGGTCACCCAAATTTTCTTGCCCCCCCCCCCCAAGGAAAATCTGAAATGGCGCCCCTGCGTCTATGTACTAGTATACCGGTGCAAATAGTGTCTAGTGTAGCGCGGGCTGTTTGAAATTGAAGTGATTTCCTGAGTTAATGAGTGGATTTTGAACGTTTTTACTGTGCGCATCGTTATTTCCGCCGAATTTTACAGAAAAATCAAGGTTCTATATTGTTGTAGCAAAAGTATGCAACAGACCCATTCCGTAAGCCGATGTCCAACAAAGCTAAAATTTTTACAGAGCTTATCTCCAAACTATCTAGTATCGACTAAAATTGTCAGGTTTCACTTTCTTTTTACTTCTTTTTTCGACTTTATGGTATTTAAAATGTGCATTCGGCCCCATAGTGCGGCTCGCGGCAGGGTCCAATGGGCGCAAAAAAATTAAATGCGATTAAAGGCGCCAACGTTGGGCTTTAGGTAGATGTATATTCAACGAAAAATAATTATAATCAGAATCAGGGCCAGTTTCAGCCTTTCGGCGTCCGTGTGTGTGCAAGAACTTGGAGGCGCCCCTTTCCAACCTCTGCCTTCTCGTTTTCTCCACTCTCCTCTCTCCAAACTTTCTCACTCTCTCTTTTCTTATTCATGGAAACGCCCCGAAGACCTCCGCTCCCGTCTGACGGTGTGTATGCCATTAGAACGGCCCCGAAAATGATTATGAGGATGAATCAGTCGTATGAAAGAGACAGACACATACTCGCAAAACGTTAGAGAATCAGCAGCTTCAGCAATCATTACACCTATATTTCACTTAGGTCTCTTTCACTTTCCTCGTTGGTGGTGGAGGTGGGGGGGGGGTTTTGGGCACGGGTTCGGGGTTGCCAAGTAGAGGGCGCCACTTTGAATCTCGTGGGGGGGGGGGCAGCGAAAAATTCTTATCTAAGCCATTGCACTAGCTAAGTGTAATTAAATTAAAATGGGTCTGTTGCATACTTTTGCTACAACAAAAAAGAACCTTGATTCTTGTGTAAAATTCGGCGAAAATAATGATGCGCACATTAAAAACGTTCAAAATCCACTCATTGACTCAGGAAATCATTTCAATTTCAAACAGCTCGCGCTGCACTAGACACTATTTGCACCGGTATACTACTACATAGACGGAACCACCGTGCATAAGTAAACAACATCGTCACAACAAAATGATGGAATTCCCTTCTAAATACATGAACTATTGGCTGCATTTGCTGTCTGGTCTTTTCGGTTTATCAAAGATTACAAAATAATACAAGAAATGTACGCATCTAATCGAAACATTCAAATGTTTGTAAGTTCTGTTCATCTTTATATATAAATCTCAGTTAAGCTAACTGACAGACTCACCTATGATCAACGTACCTCGGTAATGTTTACATAAACGAGATAGTTCATCTATGTAGTTATAAGTCGGTGATATAGTGTCTAGAGTAGCGCGGGTTGTTTGAAATGGAAGGAATTTTCTGAGTTAATGAGTGGATTTTGAAAGTTATAATGTGCGCATCGTTATTTTCGCCGAATTTTACATTGAAAACAATGAGTTATATTGATGTAGCAAAAGTACGCAACAGAGCCATTGAATTTCGTTCCGCCCACTTCCGATGACCACCAAAGAGGCAAAATACGAGCGATGACCATCGTTGGCCGTTGATGGCCATCAAACGGCTTTCGATGACAAAGAAAAATGCGACTAAAAACACTTAACTTAAAACTCTCTTTCCAGTCGGGAGCATCGGTATTTTACCTTTTGGTTCCGTTCCCAGTGAAAGAGGCTTCTCAAAAGAGCAAATTCTGAAAATTTAGGCTTCGAAGATGAGTGAGAGTGGGGGGGGAGGGGGAGGGGGTGAACTTAAGTGAGGGAGGAAAACCTCACCGCACCGGATGGAAACATTTTGGGCTCATCGGGTAATTTCCAACATTCCATTTTTCCCCTTTCCTATTCTTTTCGACCACGCCCAGTTGGGTCCGGTCCGGTTCACCCCTTTGGGTGAAATCCTGGCGAAACCCGGATGCGGACCGAAGAACGTAAATACAAGGGTCAGCGTCTCGAATCGCCAGTGCAGTCCTCGACTTCGGTGGGGTCTGCACGCTCTCATTTTTTTCTTCCTTTCTCGCATTTTTTTAAAGTTCCTTTAATTCAGTGTTTAGTGTTTTCACGTTTTAGTGTTTTTTTCAAGTTTTTGTTTTAAACTTTTAAAAATTTTTTAGTTTAATTCAATCCGTACAAGAATTATAACTCCCCGCTGGATATCGGAAGCTTTCGAAAGATAAGTCTTAGCGCTTATTTCTAAACGCGCAAATAAGAAAATTTCTGGACTAGGCTAACGATAGTCTTGCGCCGAGTTATCATTTTATACTGAAATTTTTCATTTTGATCCAATATGGGTCCTTTAAAAATTTTTAAATTTTTTCTTTTTTTTTTTAATTGTTCCAAGAGATGCATGGTGACCTGTTCTTGACTTTACCTGGTTCGAAGCTGTTCATCGAGTTAACCTTTGAAGCAGCTGAATTTAGACCTTGTCTAATTCGCCTCAGTGGGAACCAGATACGCGTATGATGTAAGATATGTTACATTTTGAACAAATGTAAAATATACAGAGTCATGCGAGTATTCTTAGGTATCACGACTATATCAGCTTGGGGTCGGATTATTCCTTCCGTGTGTCCAAGCTGAAATAAAAGCGCGGGGTCGGAATGCTCCGTCCGTGTGTCCACGCTCAAAAAACAGCCGGGGGTCGGAAATTTCTGTAAATATGCTCCTACCTGATGAAAGGGCTCCAATGGCTAACTCTGTGACCTTTTTTCGCCCCAAAGTGAATTCACGTCGGACTCAGCAATATGCAACTTGTTTTTTTCTCGCTTTTTCATCGCTTTTTTTATCGCCGTTTCACATCGATTTTACCATGAAACAGAAGCTCGACGCTGTGCGATCTTCCGATGGCACGATCTAGAACTTTCGCAAGAATTTTGATACGCGTATTGGATTCGTGCTTTTCAGACGTATGTCGGTTGGCCTCGCGAAGTTTTGTATGTGGACGACTGTGGATAGTGGCGCGAGAATGCTCGGTTGCTATCTAACGGTCCACCATGAGCATCGCAAGGGGGTTGATCGAGATACGCCTGCTTGTTACGAACTTCACGATATGCTCGCTAAAGTCGACCAGATATCTATATCATAGTCACATTAGCCCTCATGAGAAATCCGGAGTTTGTCAAGAGGGTGCGCTTGCAATACGATATCATTTTCTTGCCAAGTTTGGTAGTGACCTGCGATCGGAACATCACATACGTCCTTTTGGGCGTCTCGATCATGATAACACCGATTGATAGGCACCAATTTGTTTTATTTTTTATTTTTCAAAATTTGCGGCTCAAGATCCTCCCTCCCCGAACTCCTCCAAATTCCTGCTTCGCTCGCAATCCGCGTTTCCCCCCGAACTTCCCTAGATCGAGTTTCGGACCGCGTTCCGATACGGACCCCGGGGTTTCCCTAAGTGAGCATAGAAGTATACGTATGGAAGGGGTTTTTTCCACAACTCAATTTTCCCCTTTGCTTAACAAAAAAAAAAGGGACTCTGGTGCAGCAACCTCCACGTGGTGAGTCCTGGGTAGATTGAGGCTGAGAAAACTAGATGGTAAATTCTTCTACAAACTCGCCTTCATCGAGCTAAGAGCTGCACAATTTTCACGCTTATGCAATGTTTTATTGATGTATTGGAAGGCCCACTGCTGGCAATTTTCAATAACATTCTTTGGATAAAAATAATTTTCATCTATCAAATGTTTTGAGTGAAGTGAAGTAAATATGTTAAATTGGGTGCATTAGACTTGACTGTTGCTACGGTTGTCATAGTTACGTTCTCCGTTTTTAACAACTATCTATGAGTAGCCTTTATGAAACTATAACTTAGGGGAGTTTCAACTACGGTTGCCATATCAACGGCCAAGTCTCACAGTGCTAGACCAATAACGGCACTCAAAACAGTTTTAACTATCGGTTTAACGCAGAAAATCAGGCTGCAGGCTGATAATTTGATCGGATCGTAATCGGTAGGTTTCATTCTTGTAGAAACCCCCCCCCTCCCATCTCTGCGGTTAGCAGATGACTCTTGAGCTATCGGAGACTTTCCGTAGTTATGGGAGGTGTTTCTATCGGAATGGCACCACCCATAAGAATAACACGCACTCGATCATCGACTTGATAGTCGATAAGCATTACGATACGATCGTTCATAGACTGTGCATTGCATATTGCATAAACTGCACGGAGAAAAAATTATGTTTGGGGGTACCAGAAATTTCTTCTACGTAATAGTTAAATATTCCTTCGCGTATCCTTAACTAGATTTCTGGTAATATTCAAAATACATTTTTCGTTGATAAACCAGCAATATCTTCACAGATACCATAATTTACATTTAACTATTCCGTAGAAGTAATTCTGGTAGCCCCTAATATAAATTTTTCTCCGTGTGGTCAGAATATACAAGAATCAACTCACGTGATACGTGTGGTGAATGAAAAACTGCTCATCGCGTATTGCATATTGCATACCCTGACCAGAAATTACAACAGGCAACACACGTAATAAGTATTTTGAATGATAAAATCATTCAGTTTTAGTACATTATAATATAAATTACATATTGCCTACCTTAGCCAGAATATACAAGAAGCAACACACGCAACAAGTGTGATGAATGATATACTGTGCAATGCGTATTGCCTACCCACGCCAAAAAATTACTAGAATATAGTTCGTAAGAGGGTTAAATGTGTACAAGCAGAGCCATTAGTCCTGCGTCGACAATTTGACGCAACCCGCACTACTTGTAGCCCGAACCTCTCTCGGTCTTGAGAGAACAAAAGAAAAGAAAGATAAGAGAGCGTTCATTTTACGTGTAGTGCGGGTTGCGTCAAACCATCGACGCAGGACTAATGGCTCTGCTTGCACTTCTTTTGGTCCACTGAAAAAATGTACACGTAAGTTTGAAGTACGAAATTGAAATAAGAAAATTGAGAAGAAGTAAAAATGAGTGATCGTTGCATTGAAGTGAAGTAAGAAATTTTGTCCGGAGTCCATATTACTGTAGACTACTGACTGGAAACCCGTAAAAGGTGCGCTTTAGATTTGATGTCATTCCACACCAAATCGACCAGAGCATGATGCTGTATATAGCCATAGATTTGGAAATATTCCTCACTCGACGAGATTTTTTCGTTTTATTTTTTAGCGGATGGCTCCTGAGATATAGGCAACCAGAAATTTAAATATTGACTCTGCCTTAATGTCGGCCGACTTAGAAATTGCTCAGCACATCCACACTAGCTGGCTGCAGCGTATAGACACGCTGAATTCTCGCGGATTCTACAAAGCGACAATCATAACCCTTCTGATCTCGCAGGGTGTTGAATAGCGAGCACCCTCCTCTTCACTTCGTAGCCTATCCCCCCCCGAGTTTTTCGAATGTTCCCGTCCAAGACTCGGCCTCGGAAGATCAGAGGGGACGTTTGGAGAGCCCTGCGCCTTGTTGGCGATTAAAAAGCCACGAGATGAACAGGTCTGCTCGTAAGTCAATTTCCCATTTGAAATAACACAGGCGAGCCCCCGGAAGAACAGAGGGGACGTCTCGAGAGCCCTGCGCCAAGTTTGCGGTTAAAAGGCCACGAGATGAACAGGTCTGCTCGTAAGTCTAATTGCCCATTTAAAGAAACCGGCGAGCCCCCCGGGAAAAGCAGAGGGGACGTTTGGAGAGACCTGCTCCAAGTTGTCGATTAAAAGGCCACAAGATGAACAGATCTGCATTATACATTATACATTATACTGTACATTACGTATTGCCTACCTTGGCCGGAATATGCAAGAAGCAACACACGCAACAAGTGTGATGAATGGTATACTGTGCAATGCGTATTGCCAACCCTCGCCAAAATATCACTAGAATATAGTTCGTAAGAGGGTTTCAGATCAGTAGGTCTGCAAATATGGACTACGGATAAAATGTGTACTTCTTCTGGTACACTCACACATTGTCTACGTAAGTTTGAAATAAGAAAATTGAGAAGAAGAATAGAAATGAGTGATCGTTGCATTGAAGTGAAGTAAGACTTTTCGTCCGTAGTCCATATCACTGTAGACTACTGACTGGGAAAATTAAAAATATCGATGAAACTGAAAACAAGTGACACGATTGGGTGAGAGATCAATTCAGGGTGGATCTTTTTCAAAAACCATTGTCCAGTCGCTCGGTACGTAAAGGTTGCTCCGGAGATACCCTTTTCATAACGAGCACTGAACAATGGTTTTCAAAAAACTTCCGCCCCTCATCGGTCTCCCACCCAATCCTGTCACTTGTATTCAGTTTTATCGATCAGTTTAACTATGAAGTCCCCGATCAGCTCGAAGAGCATGATGCTGCATATAGTCATAGATTTTAGAAATATTTCGCACTCGACGAAATTTTTTTTGGTTTATTTTTTTGCTGATGGCTCCTGAAATATTATAGGCAACCAGAAATTTCAAGTTTGACTCTGTCTTAACCCTTTTAAAGGGCCAGGTTAGTTCAAGAGAACACCACTTCTCTGTTTCTACGGGGAAGGTAGTTAACTGTTCGTACTTAATGGAGTTGGAATTGCCTATACTATGAATTTAAGGCGCCTGGACGAGACCTTATCAATTGTAATGTTTTCATCTAGATTTGCGTTTATCTGAAATGAAGACTGAATCAAAGTGAAATAGACTAGATGTAGCGATCCGAGAAAGTTTCTGGAATAAAGGGGTTTTTACCAAAAAAATGTAAACCTTTTCTTTGTATACTAAATAAATTTTTTTTTTTTTTTTTTTTTTTTTTTTTTTTTTTTTTTTTTTTTAAAAGGAGGGGTTTAGGAGGAGTCTTGCGGACATATCTTAAAGAAAAAACAACAAAAATAACCTAGGTACCTATGCTAGAATATTTACAAAAGTTCGCGGGTTGATAACCTAATTTTCCTCTATCGGTCGCGGAATGCTTTGAGCCTGTCTGCATGGACCCTTTGGAGCTTCCTACCCTTCTTAATTGGTAATTGACGGGGCTAGACTTGGCAACAATTTTATAGGGCCCGATGTAACAACTATCTAATTTTCTCGACCTACCCCTTTTTACCGTTGGATCGTGTAGCAAGACTGTGTCACCTATCTGGAAAGTAGGCGGTTCTCGAGTTTTATTAACGTATTCTAAATTTTTCTGCTTGCGTTTTAAAGCTAAGTCTCGAGCCACTTGATGAGCAGACCTCATGCGATCCTTAAAGTCTTGGACAAAATCTTCCTCCGAATACTGCTTTTCGGGAGGCCTTACAAGGGGTTTGGGGGGGGGTTGAATTCTCGACCAAACATCAAATAAAAAGGTGAGTACTTTGTCACGGTGCTCGGATGAGAATTAATTGCGCAGCGAGCGTAAGGCAACCACAGATCCCAATTAAGTTGGTCACTATCGCAATAATGCCTTACATACTCTGCTAAGATTTTGTGGCTTCGCTCAGACTTTCCATTGCACTGAGGGTGGAAACTAGTCGTTCTTAGTTTCTTAATTCGCAACAACTTACACAGTTCCTTAATTAGTTCCGAGCAGAAATTCGCGCCTTGGTCCGTCAAGAAATTCTCGAAGATTCCAAAGCGCGCAATAATCTCCTCGGAAATAATCTTGGCAACAGTGGGTGCAGTTTGATCCCTCATCGGAAAGAATTCCGACCAGCCTGTAAAATGGTCATGTACAGTTAAAATAAAAGAATTTCCTGACTGCGTTTTAGGTAAGGGTCCTACAACATCTGAGGAAACTAACTGTAAAGGCCGCTGAGGAGTCGGAGTGAGCTGTAGAGGCGATTTTGTTACCTGAGAGTGGTGCATTTTATTTCGCTGGCAAGAGTCACATGTTTTCACGTAATTCGTCACGTCCCTCTTCATGTTTTTCCACTCGTAGCCGTCTACTTTCATTTTTAAATACATCCTTTCTATACCTGGATGGCCCGCGAGAATTGAATCGTGGTACTGCCGGAGGACCTTCCGTCTCTCTCGCTCTTCGACTTCATTCTCTCTCTCTGTTCCCTCTTTCTCTTGTCCCTTTTCATCGCTCACTTTCGGGTCGACCTCATGTTCGGGTGTCTCACTCTCACTCTCTTCGACTTCTTTCGGCTCTTCCCGGGTAATTTCGATTTGAGAAATCTGGGGGGTGGGGGGACCGGAGGGGTGTGCCTCACTCAATGCTTTACTCAAATCACCGTTTACTTCCTCCTCCTCTACGGCGACACCATCTGAACGGTCAGTGACGTCACGCTCTACTATTGGCTGCTCTATGACACGTGATAAAAAGTCGGCCGTTGCTAAGCAACGGGATGTACCCGGACGGTGTTCTAACCGAAAATCATACTCCATAAGCGCTAACTTCCATTTAACAAGGCGATTAGATGCATTGTTTAATGGAGTGTTATGTAAGTATATGAGAGGCTTACAGTCGGTCACTAAAGTGAATTTTCGCCCGTACAGATAGCCTCTAAATGATGAGACGCCCCAAACTAAGGCCAAGAGCTCTCTATGAATGGACGGGTACTGACTTTCGGGTTTGTTTAAAGTCCTCGAAATGTAAGAGATAGGCCTGTCTTCGCCTATTTTCTTACCTTGAGATAGAACTGCTGCCAGTCCGTCACCACTTGCGTCACAAGTCAAAATAAATGAATCTGGGTCATTAAAATCGGGGATTTTCAAAATGGGCGCGGAAACTAGTGCTCTTTTTAGCCTTATAAAGCTTTCCTCACACTTATCGCTCCAAATAAAACTATTGTCTTTCTTAATTAAGTCAAAAAGTGGTTTTGCAATTATACTAAACCGATCAACAAACTTTCGATAGTATGATGCACTTCCCAAAAAACGTCGTATTCCAGTGACGTCACGAGGGGCAGGAGTCTCAGCGATGGCCTTGACCTTATTCTCGTCCACCGCTAAACCGTCTTTACCGACAAGATGTCCTAATAAAATCACACTTTTCCTCAAAATTTTAACCTTATCGGGTTGTATCTTTAAATTGTGCTCCCTCAATCGATCAAAGAGACTTTCCAACGCAGTTATGTGCGACTTTAGACATTTAGAGACGACACAAATGTCATCTAAGTAACTAAAAATCCTCAGTTGGGGCTGTAATCCCAAGAGCACAATTGACATCAAGCGTGAGAAGGTCCACGGGGGGCCTTTAAGACCAAAGCACATTCGCCGAAACTCGTACTTCCCCGTGCGCGTCGTAAAACTACACTTTTGCCGATCCTCGGGCTCTAATTCTATTTGCTGAAAACTTGACGCTAAATCTATTACTGACACATATTCGATATCGGCCAGTTTGGAAAATATTTCCTCTATGTCCGGTAGCGGGAAATATGTGTCTTTAGTTACCTCATTTAATTTGCGCGTATCAATGCAAATTCTAATCTTTTGCTTCCCTGAAGCGTCCATCTTTTTCTTTTCAACGACCAGCGGAAAATTGAACTCACTAGTACTCGGGGCTATGATTCCCGTGTTCAACATTTTTTGAACTTCCTCCTCAACCTTATCGTGATAAACCTCCGGAATTTTGTAAGGGCGGACAAATATAGGGTCGGTGCCCTCTTTAAGCGGAATACTATGTTTGATAGTCTTTGTGTGCGTAAGAGGATCTCCTGGTAAGAGAAAAATGTCCTCGTATTTACCACACAGAGATTGCGCCATGTGTTTTTCCTCGGGGTTTAAATGGTCAAGACGGAGAGACGCTTCGATGTTTCTCCTTCTCTCTCTCTTAGTCTCTGACTCTAATTCAGAAAAGAGAAGCACCGAAGTGGTCTCGGCGGCAGGTAACCTTTCATAGCGGCTCACGCGTATTTTGGAAGGTACCCGAATCTTTTGCTCCTCGGGGCTAACGTTCGCTACTACAATCGATGCTATTCCATCCTTTGGCTCGACAAAACAATGAGCCGACTGAACCCACTCATTGAATTTTATTGCGTCAATAACGCCTGGCTGGCTCGTGTCTGTTCGCACCTGGACCTTGGTTTCGGAAAAAGGTTGAATTGATACCTCTTCCTCTATTTCTGTTCCACAAGAATCCACGATAGAGAAAGGAATTCCTAACAAGGTGCACGTGAGTGTCTCATAGCAGATTTTTGCCTTAAACATTAATAACAAATTCTTACCTAAGAGGGCGTCGCACCCGTCTCTGATGTGAAACCTATCGGGGACCACGTCGAAAGTTGCGCCATGTATCACCCCTGCAATCTCTATGCCTATATTTACAGTTCCAAAAGTGGAGATAGATACTTCATGGATGCCTGTTATCTCCTTCTTTTGAGACACGTCTATAACGGTCTCGGGTGACAACAGCGAATGTTTAATTACTGAAGTTTGGGCTCCTGTGTCAATTAAACAAACTATAGAACTATCTCTGACTCCAGTAAATTTTACATTAATCGCTTCTTTCTTCTCTTGGCCTCGAAAATCTAAATTCACTGTCCCACAGGTGGCCGGTTTGCAGGACGATTCTCGTTTCCCGACGCAGCCTGTTCTCTGTCTCGATCTTGTTTGTCTCGAAGGGCGAAACACCTATCCCTGGTGTGCCCGGATTTACCACAGTAATCACAAGTATAAACCCTCCTCTCATATTTCTGTTGTGAGCCAGCTTGGGCCTCACCACTACTAACACGCGATCCCAGGTTTACTTTTTGCATTGGGCAGTTGCGCGCCATATGACCAAATTGTTGGCAATTGTAACACTTCCGATCCTGTGGCTTATAATTATAATTATTCGCTGGTTGACTGGGGGGAGGCTTCGCAACGTTAGCCTGCATGTCAGCTCGCGTGGCGAATTCTCTCTCCAATCTACTTGCAGCGGCTTGAGCTTCCGAAAGATCTCTATAGTTGGAATTTATTACAATTTGATAAATATTTAATTTTAATCCTCTGATAAAATAATCTTTAACTCGATCATTCACCATCCGTCTATCGATTGCGTTTGAACCGTAATTTTTCTGCAAAATTGCGGTGTAACGAATCGATAGGCGGCGGATCCTTGCGGCGTAAACGTCAACTGTCTCGTCAGCTCCTTGACGCGCTTCCATCAAATTTCTCTCTATCTCTGTAATTGTCTTTTTATCACCGTAAATCTCAAAAAGAACCCGGCGAGTGGAAGCCCAACTATCATCTGAACCCCTAATTGCCATTGAAGCCTCTCCGACAATTTGCGTACGGATTATCTTAAAGAAGAGGGTCTTTTCCTCTTCTTTTACACAATCTAAAATGTCATCCGTCGCATATATAAATTCTTCAACAAATCCCCTACCATCAAATTTAGAGAGTGCTTTTACAGCTAGCCCCAATGAGAGGGTCCCTCGGAAATCGCTTTCTACACTCTCTAAGTCCTCATTTACAGGTAAAATCGGTGCGGAGGGATTGGCCCCCGCCTGTCCGCCGTTTGTGGTTGAATCCATTATTTTTTTTTTTCAATAAATGTGAATAAAATAATATCGTAAAAGAGAGGTAACTTAAATTTTATAACAACTCTTCAGCCTCTAACTCCTTCTCTCTGATAGTGTTTTCACGCTATTAATTAAAAAATTAAAAAAATAAAAAAAACCCAGCAACAACAACAAAAACTAAAATGGAGAATTGGGTTTGGATTAAGAGCGAAAACAACAAGGGAAAAAAATGAAACGAAGACGAGAAATGTTAAATAAACAAAACAAGACGAAATCTCATTGGTTCATAAATCAATAGAATCAGGGAAATATATTGGCCCTGGGAAATCCAGCTCTGCAAAATTTAAGTAATTCCTTAAAACTAAATAACATTGCTTGATAAACAGCTGGTAGCTCTGACGACGAAGATTCTCCTCAAAAATTGTCTTTTAGAAAGTATTAGAGCGCAAGGCGTCTTACCAGTAATAAAAGTGTCATTTTTGGATTAATTCGATGTTTCCGTATGGAAGGACTCGAGCGGTAGTCCTGACGTTCTGATGATGTTCGACGGTTGGCGTTTCTCCTATGCGGAAGGTCGAAATGTTAATCCATGTGTAACACTGCACTGCACTTCATTCGAAATAAATAAGGTTTCCTTTTTTTTCTTTAATAAATTTTCACTCGAAAAACACTTGATAATCGTGGAAAACGCACACTCGAAAAGAAACCAATAATTTTTGTGTGACCGACAACAAATAACGTCCCGGGTCGGTACAAAAATTCAACACAAAAATAAACAAACGCGAAAAAAATCGCAGCTTTACAAAGAAAAATTGTTTTTCACGAAAGGAAAAAATTGTCGAGATCAGCTCGTCTGATTTTCGGCGCGACGAAACTGAAAATAAACGTACACAACACGTCCGGCGGTAGAAAAAAAATTAATTTTTGAAAATAAAAATATTTCTCGCGCGACGTGAGTTCGTATCGCGGTCTGAAGAAATTTTCAGACCCCACACCTGACACCAATTTTTATGTAGCGATCCGAGAAAGTTTCTGGAATAAGGGTTTTCACCAAAAAAATGTAAACCTTTTCTTTGTATACTAAATAAATATTTTTTTTCTTTAATTTCGGATAGTTAAATACACACAAAAAAAACTGTTAACACAATAATTACACAACAACGAAAAAAAAACCCCGGACGACTTCCACAAAAACTCCACAAAAACTCCACAAAAACTTATATACTTCCAAGACTCTCGGGCTTTCCTCCGGAGTCCGACTCTACTCAACGAGATCACAAGACTGCTGATGCTGATTTCACCAAGGAAGATCCTAGGGCCCTCCTTGGTGAAATCGCTGAAAAATGCGTTGGAACCAAAGATTACACGCCCCCAACAACCTTCTGGACTGCCCATTGGCTAATGGCCCAAAATTAGCCCGCTGATTGGCCTTATCACATTCAAAACTCTTGTGGGCTATCTATTCCACGTGGAATATCCTGGCTCTCAGGACGCTAGCTTCAAGTTCTCAGAAACGCTTTGCACCCTGAGAGCCATTCAGTAAATCGACAAAACGAACCCTGTCACTTGACATTGACATCGTAAAACTTAGGACAATCAGAGCGTGAGTCGCTGCATAAATTACTCACCGGGAAAAGGCATTGCTATTGAAAATCTCTCTCGTTGTTTCTCAGGCAGCTTTCTTTTCAGGGATGCAACCCGCGAGGATGCATCGATCGCATCGGTCCCTTGCTTCTCGGACTCCTCAACGATGACCAAGAGACAACAAAGATAACAGAGAAAGCCATCGATGCATTTCACCCGGACCGCAACCCCAAAACCCGGTCCTACCCGTCGGATCATCGGACACTCTGATTGTTTAACAGTTTAAACAATGTCCGATTTACATTTTTACGATGGCTCTACAAATCACGCAATGTCACCCATGGCTTTCAATTTTCGGGTCGAATGGATGCTCGCGTCCGCTCCGAACTCCAAAGCAAGAGTGTTTTACGACTTTAGCAGGTGGTAGGCTAAGTTACTAAAAGAATAAATTATTTTGTAAAACAACTCAAGCTTCAGAATTTGGACCGAGCGCGATTACAGCCACTCTCCCACGAAAACCAAAGATTTCAAAAACAATACTCTGTTACTTGGAATCCCCAGCTCTGTGGTGGTCTGAGCTGAGAGTTCCAAGTCACACATTGGTTGGAAAATATGATTTTTCTGGCCAATAAGGGAAAAATAAGAAAAAATGAAAAAAATGAAAATTTGAAAATTTCCATATCACTACATAGAGAAAAACGAGTAGACTCGGGCTTGGTCCATAAGGGGTTAATGTCGGCCGACTTAGAAATTGCTCAGCACATCCACACTAGCTGGCTGCAGCGTATAGACACGCTGAATTCTCGCGGATTCTACAAAGCGACAATCATAACCCTTCTGATCTCGCAGGGTGTTGAATAGCGAGCACCCTCCTCTTCACTTCGTAGCCTATCCCCCTGAGTTTTTCGAATGTCCCCGTCCAAGACTCTGCCTCGGAAGATCAGAGGGTACTTTTGGAGAGCCCTGCGCCAAATTGCCGATTAAAAGGCCACGAGATGAACAGGTCTGCTCGTAAGTCTAATTTCTCATTTAAAATAACACAGGCAAGCTCCGGGAAGAGCAGAGGGGGCGTTTGGAGAGCCCTGCGCCAAGTTTTATTTTTATTTTATTTATTCGTTATTAGTACATCAGCTTCACAGCTCAGTACAGGTTAAAAAAAGATTACATTTATATAACAGAACAGTATAAAGAAAGGAGGGTAAGTAGAAAATATAATAACTAATTACTATACAGAGAAGTTTAAAGACTTGTCCATCACCTCAATGGTTTCAGGTACTCATTTAAATTGTAGAATGGATTTATTTTAAAATACTCCTCTGTTTTCATTGAGAATGTGCCATCCTCTTCCATGAACATTGTTTTTAAGGATTTGGGAAGTTTATTGAAAATCTCAACAGATCGAAATCTTAAACGTTTCTCATCCCAAGTATTCTTAGGTAGCACATTCTCAATGAAAACATTTCTAGTATTTTTTTTGTTTCTATCATTAGCACTTTTCTCTGTAATAAGTCCCTCAGTAAAGCCTGCTTTTAAAGTTTCATATAAGTACAGGGAGACGACTGTCATTATTCTGCTATTTTTAAACAGAGGCTTGCAGTGTTCTTTTGCTGGCTTATTAAATATAATTCTGAGGATTTGCTTTTGAGTTTTAAGTAAGTCCTGAGTTTGCGAGGAATAGCCCCAGATATAAATTCCATACTGCAGTAAAGAGTGGACTTCAGCATAATATAGATTTATCAGAACATCAGTGCTGACTGTTTTTCGCAGCTGTCTCATCATGTAAACTTTACTTTTTAACTTGCTATTTATGCTGTGTGAGTGCTTATTCCATTTTAATTCATGATCAATAATGAACCCTAGATATTCTGATGAATCCACTACTTTGACTTCAGTCTCTTTATTAAATGTGATGTTCTGGGCATTAAACTCTCGGGGGCTGAAATTTAAAATTAGTGTTTTTATAAAATTAACTCTGAGACCATTTGCTTCAGTCCATTCAACTATTATCTCTAGGACTTTGATTATTTTACTTAACATATCAGGTGCATTCCTACTCTTTATAATTACATTTATATCGTCAGCAAATAATAATATGATTATTCCCAGGAGTAAATTCAACAGCAATGACGGCAATTCGTTTGTATAATATTATATAGGGTTGGCCCCGGCATACTCCCTTGTGGGACCCCCGCACGGTGGATCGAGTCAATGGGGAGCATCGGACATTTGGTTGTGTGACTCTTAAATATCGCGATAACCAGTGAAAAACACATGAAACCTACTCAATTTTTCACGAGGATTTCGATTTTTTTACTTTCATGGGCCTAAAATTATTACCGTGCCTATGAATGTCTCATTTTCAATCTAAGAAGAGGTTAATAAAAACTACTATTTTCTGCGAATTTTTGCGTGTGAAAAAAAGATTAAATACGTTGTAGTTTGAGCAACTGTTGTAGCCTAAGGCTTAGTACTAGTTTAAAGACACTTTTCAGATTACATGGGTTCAAATAATTTGGGGGGGGGGGAGAGAGAGAGAAACAATCTTAAGATAAATGCGAGTGAAGACAAATATACAACTAATACAAGTTTCTTCCTATATTATCACTGACTTTTTTAGGTAAGAATTTCCTAAGTATAAACTCAACTTTTA